>JABSTT010002010.1:0-58420 GCA_013339685.2 Hyalomma asiaticum
CCCAGCACACGGCCCTAAGCCAACCGCCCAGATCGAACATACGGCGATGGCCGCCCCAACAACGTCGTCGTCTTCCTCTTTCCTATTCCTAACCTTTAGGTGGCAGTAGCCGCCGAAACCGAAACCAGTTCACCACACATGATAACATTATGCAAGGAAAAAACAATTTTTTTTGTATTTATTTCTTTGTACTTTTTTGCTTCTTAGAGGAGTGCAATCCTGTCTGCATTTTCTTTTCTTTTTGTACATAATGGTATTTCTTATTGTGCCAGTTTAACTATGTATATATGTGTGTTTCCTTGTATAGATGACTTTATGAATGCTGTCAATTTTTCTGCCTTATACTGCTGGGATGTGGGGCTTGTCAAGCTGCGTTTAATCACAGCTTTTTTCCCGCACACCACACATTAGTGAGTTTTAGTACATCGGAAAGCAGCAAACATAAAAATTTAGCATTAACGTTACCTTGCAACACACGCGCATGCTCAGAACAGGTAAATGTAGATGAAACCCTTACATACCTATGCTATTTTCAGACTATAGTGTTTAACGCTAACACTCGCAAGGAGACTCGTACATTTAATTTGCAAGATGGCGGCGTGAGTCAACTGAAGCGACTCACTTCAGATCTGTCGAGACGTCTG
Source organism: Hyalomma asiaticum (assembly GCA_013339685.2). Lineage (NCBI taxonomy): Eukaryota > Metazoa > Arthropoda > Arachnida > Ixodida > Ixodidae > Hyalomma > Hyalomma asiaticum. Next base: position 645 of record JABSTT010002010.1, read on the forward strand.
CCTGCATTGTTAGGCTCATTCATTACCCACTAATGTTCTAATTTGCTTTAGGTTTGGCTACTTAAACTCCGCCAGTCATGTAGTAGCGATAACATATTGCCATTTTCAAGATGTGCTCTCAATAAGCATCACACAAGGCTTAAAGTGTGAGTGCACTACATATACGATAGTTGCATCAAGATGGCGGTACTGCCGCCGTTTCTTCTTTTAGATTCCCAGGTGAAAATATTGCTACTGGTTTCTATTGGTTTCAACTGTTCTGAAGTGGTCCCAGTTGGAATTCAATTGGTTTGCTACTGGTTCCAAGTGGTCCCAGTAGAAACCTACTGGTATTGAACTGGTCCTGTACTGGTCCCAGTAGGAGGCTGCTGGTGCTGGACTGGTCTGTTTCAAACTACAATGCTACAGCCAAAAGTCAAGCCGACACGAGTAATGTGGTGCATTGTGTATTTTTAATGCTTGAAATGACAGTGTAATGTCTGGCGAAGTATTGGTACAGGTCACAAATGCGGTTGTTACATGGAAATGGTGCCTTCTCAAAGTGGAATTGTTGGCGAAATGTATGGTCGGGCATAGCCTCGGTATTAAGGAGGCGCCCCCTCGAGAACACGAACTGGCTGCATTGCTGCTCTGGTTTCCAAAACATAAGTTCTTCTATGTCATCCCAACTTAGAAATGACAGACAGTACGGGTCAGAAAGGAGACTCGATGGCGGAATTCTGAGACAAAGTGATGTCTTTTGGGCCTGTTGACACAACACTAAGAACACACATACACGAGCCCAGTCACTCTGCATAAGCCTGATAACGTAGTGCATTCATGATTCAATAATAGTACTTGTTTTAACGTGTAGATGGCGCCGTATGCCTTCGCGTCAGCTTTAGTGTTTCACTCTTTTCCCCTATACTAAAAGGCTAGTTTCGGCCACGACGTGCACCCAGTTTCACCGTAATGGAACACTAACACTAAATCTTTACGTATGCTGCCTTCCGATGCACTAAAACTTGTTATTGTATCTGTTTCATGCATGACTGTAAAAAGTGTAAACAATGTAATGCTTTGGTGAAATAAACGTCAGACTTCAAACTTCTTCCAGCTTGACCTAGGGTTAAAATGTTTTAAGGAGCCAGGACCAGCCACCAAAATATACTAGGAGTGCTGGCCTCCCTTGCTTATTGATCAGCTGTACACATGTATACAAATGCCCCTCTCGTGAACATATGTACAGTGCTCATGACATGAAACACAACACGTAAACATTGAACTATGACAAGTGGTACAAGAAATTGTTCTGTATATGTGTAACCATGTCATGTCACTAAAGATCTGGCCACTAAAAGTGATGTGCACTTTGATGTGAGGGTACGGGCTCATACATATGGTACGGGCCAATATATTACAATGTATAGATGTAAGGGTGCACGTCAATATATTCCAAGATAATGCAAACTGAGGTCGGTGGAAGCAGAAGTATGTGTCATACATAGCCCTAAACTGTTACGTTTCATTCCATCAGTACTGTGCACACATAATATAACAGCCCATAAAAGCTGTGAGATCACCCGTTGAACAAAGTCGGACACCTGTGAATAAAAGGAGGCTTTAAAGGGGTCCTGAACCACCGCTCGTGCTTAGTTTTGAAAACGGCTGGGTGTGTATTGAATGCCCCTCAGAAATTCACAGCCGGAAGAATTTTTCAAAACGGTTTGTTAGGAGCGAAGATATTGCGACCGGAAAACTTCCCTTTCCAGTCCTGTTTCAACTCTGCGGAATAGAGGGTACAGAGCTCCTTAGGGCGGTGTCGAACGAGGTGTCCCGCCCACCGCTTTACGTCACCAGACTTCAGCGACGTATCAAAGTGGCTGACGAAAAGCGCGCGACTACCGGGGACTGTTTCTTCGCAGCGCGCTTGTGGCCGCCTGCTCGCTTCGCGCCTGGGCTCGGTCGCATGCTCTCGCGATCACCGCATTCTTTTTTTTTTCAATCCTCCGAAGCTTTGTTTTCGTTCATCACATACGTTTAGGCTCGCAGGTGTGAGCGTTTACTTTGTCAGTGCGCTGCTTGTCGTCGATATTGCGCATAACGTGGCGTCAGTACAAACAGCGTAACTACCAACGCTGCTCCACCTTGTCCTGCATAACCCCAAGTTAGTTAATTGTTGATTAGTGATTGTAGACGGGACAATCATGCTGTCGGGCTCGAACGTGACTACTATGACTCGAAAGGAAGACCTTCACAACTCGGACCCTTGCCGACAGGTTAATGTGGAATAAGGTGCATTGACATGCGGTAAGATGGATGGATTAATTTAATGTGTGAATACACTAGTTCAATTTTAACAGTGAAGCTGTTTAAGCTAATGGTGAAAACTGGGAAATCTGCCGAAAACTACGCTAAGCTATGTGATGCTAGCATAACACTACCACGCTGTAGTAAAGACAAAGCTCCCTAGGACTAGTTAGGTAAGGCTAAGTCTCATTCAATGGAGCCTAATTAAGATTCCCAGGACTAGTTAGGTAAGGCTAAGTCTAATTCAAAGGAGCCTAATTAGGAACAATTAATTGAAGCCTAGTTCAGACAGGACTAATCCAACTAAGCCAAACCAAGCCAAACTGAACTAATTCAACCTGAATTGAGCTATGACAAGTAAGTCACACCTAATTAAGCGGATACTAATGATTTATAATTAATTAAGCCATGATACTAATAAAACATGTCCAGTTAAGGTAAATCTAATTATGCACAGCCTAATTTAACAGATATGAACAAATCTAGTGTAAGCAAGCTTCTAATTAGACCGTGTTTAATTAAATCGTACTAATTAAATCACGCATAGCTAGGTTATTACTAGTTAAGTCAAACCTAAGCTAGCACTTATTAATCGAAGGTAAATTATGCTAAGACTTCAAGGTCAAGCCTCATTAAGTTGCGACTAAACATTTCAGGACTAATTAGGCTAACACTGATTAAATCAGGCCTATTTCAGGTAGTATTCATCAAGCGATACCTAATTAAGATAATATATCAAAGAACAGCGTAATTAGGCCTGTACTAATTAGGCCATGTATAATTAAGATATGACTAATTGCCCCAAGCATAATTATATCATGACTAATGAAGACCAGCATATTAAACAATGTATCATTAGGTATAGGTTAATTAGACCGAGCCTAATTAGTGTAACACTAATTAGGTCCTGAATAATTAAGTTAAGACTAAGTCAAGTCTCAATAAGCTCAGATTATTAAGTTACGCCAAATTAAGCCAAGCATTACAGACATAGTGATTTCATTCTAAACTAATTTACCTTAGTCAACCTTAATCTGCTGTAATCCTTAATTCACCCTAATCTAAGTCTAGCGTAATCCGCTCTATAATATGCCATACTCCACCTTAATGCACCTTTGTCTTAATCCACCCTAACGCGCCTTAATGAGCTCTAATCCACCCAAGTACACCCTAATCAGACCTAGTCCTTCAATACTAGAAATATTTTGGGTTCGACTCCAGCCATGTTATTGAGTACGAGTACTAGCAGGTGGCGCATTTGAGTACCCTAGCAAAAATTCTAATAGAGATTTGTATTAGTCTAATAAGCTTTTCTATTAGTCCTATTAGTATTGTATTAGTCTTATAGGAATCTTTATTTGTCTTATACGTGTTTGTATTAGTCTAATACATTGTTCTATTAGCCTTGCTAGTTTATATCAATATGCTCTATAAGACTTTTTGAAATTTGTCTAATGGATATTTTCTCAAGCAAGGTGGCTAGGGCTTTATATAACTATTAAAACACCAAATTTGAAACTCAGTAATCCTTTAAATAGCTTTATTAGTTTGTATTAGTTTACATAGTAAAGAATTTACACCCTTAAGGGTGTAAATGAGAAACCTAGAGATGTATGATTTCTTGCCGATTTGGCATTGAACATTTGGTGGGTTTAGAGTAACAGAAATGTGTGATGCACAGCTACCAGTTATCCTACCCTTGATTGGGAGATGTCCTGTGTGTCCTTATTTTGTAATTCCGCATAACAGTAATTTCCCCACTGGCACTACATAGTAGGTCAGGAATCTGGAGTATATATACAGGACTGTCTCTGTAAAGATGTGAAATAATGCGAATGTTCTCTGTTCTATATATTGGTTTGAAATGGTGGAGTGTGTATTTGCATGTGTGATGTTCCTGCGGTGTCTTGCAAGTGTAATGCGTGATCATAAATGCAGCTAAAATCAAATGCTGTGTCACTCACAGTGCGATTGCAAAGCACACGCAACCTCCATTTTTGCTCTACCCACAAAAAGGGTGTCGCCCACGAGCTTACTCCGTGCCCATGGATAGGTCGTTTACACCCTTAAGGGAGTTAAAATTTTATAGTGTATATTAAGCCTCATACGTCTAGGTTAGTAGAACAATCGTATTATGTTTTCCTATAAGTCTTGTACAAGCTATTAGTCTAATACTAATAAATTCTATTGGTGCCAATAACCTCATAGGCTATTAGATTTTCTATTAGAATTTTGCTAGGGTACCATAGGATATTATGCACAGCCTAATTTAACAGATATGAACAAATCTAGTGTAAGCAAGCTTCTAATTAGACCGTGTTTAATTAAATCGTACTAATTAAATCACGCATAGCTAGGTTATTACTAGTTAAGTCAAACCTAAGCTAGCACTTATTAATCGAAGGTAAATTATGCTAAGACTTCAAGGTCAAGCCTCATTAAGTTGAGACTAAACATTTCAGGACTAATTAGGCTAACACTGATTAAATCAGGCCTATTTCTGGTAGTATTCATCAAGCGATACCTAATTAAGATAATATATCAAGAACAGCGTAATTAGGCATGTACTAATTAGGTCATGTATAATTAAGATGTGACTAATTGCCCCAAGCATAATTATATCATGAATAATGAAGACCAGCATATTAAACAATGTATCATTAGGTATAGGTTAATTAGACCGAACCTAATTAGTGTAACGCTAATTAGGTCCTGAATAATTAAGTTAAGACTAAGTCAAGTCTCAATAAGCTCAGATTATTAAGTTACGCCAAATTAAGCCAAGCATTACAGACGTAGTGATTTCATTCGAAACTAATTTACCTTAGTCAACCTTAATCTGCTGTAATCCTTAATTCACCCTAATCTAAGTCTAGCGTAATCCGCTCTATAATATGCCATACTCCACCTTAATGCACCTTTGTCTTAATCCACCCTAACGCGCCTTAATGAGCTCTAATCCACCCAAGTACACCCTAATCAGACCTAGTCCTTTAATCTACCTTATAGAAGAAATATTTTGGTTTCGACTCCAGCCATGTTATTGAGTACGAGTACTAGAAGGTGGCGCATTTGAGTACCATAGGGAATAAACCCATCTACAATCACTGATGAATTAAAGTTTGGGATTAATTTATGATTTATTACAGGCTGCAGGCATGCATTTGTTGGCTTCTTGGAAAACTATATTTATGTTGACTTATACACCGCACCGTTCGCGTCCACGCCGAGGTAGTTTACGGATGCCTTCCAATGGCATCTATGAGGCTTGCGCATTAATAAATATATTTTTACATATTTCCAGCAACTATTTTGCCTATATAGGTGCTCACAATGCAAGGAAAAGCTAGCGCACAGCACGCATGGCACGCACGTGCTAACGGTTTTAAAAAAGGCGCGCAGCGAAGGGCCCGCACACAGCCGAGGCGGGCGTGTCTGACATCAGCCAATAGCAGTGATGCTCCTTGTAAATGCTTTATGACGAAATAGAGCATATTCAAGGAGCGTGAGGAGAAGCCGCTTTTTGAGTTGAGGGCTCCTGAAGAAGTGGAAGCTTTGTGCTTCGCGGATGACTACAGCATTTGGCTGAGATGTTCGTTACAGCGTAGACAAGCCGTAGAATATGTTTTTTCACCAAGCCCGGAGGGTGGTTCAGGACCCCTTTAAGCACTGCCTTTTAATTGTCATCTACATGAGTGCTAAGACCAATAAAAGCTTACAGAATTTGTTCTGACTGGAAAAAATATTTGCACAACACAGTATGCTACATATTAAGTGGAGTAAAACTTGGTACAAGCACAGTACAACAGTTATTGTTTGAAAATCATGAGGAGCTGTCAAAGCAGTTATGTGTGCTCACTTGAATACAATGTCCTTTACAAGTCCACAAGAAACATGTCCAGGTTAAACAGCTACCAAATGGAAAGCTGGTTGACAAGAAGGGCACTTATTTATGCACGTTCAGCAGGGATTATCAAAGCACCACAGTAATTGCAACGTCTCCTTTAACATACAAGAGCACACATTCTAGAAAGTAGAAAGTGCTTAATACCTTGTGGCAGATGACACCATCACACCAATTCTCAAAACAAAACAGTCATGTGAAAAAATTTGGTCACTAGGAGCATTATAAGTTTTCTTTTTTGGAACATGTTTATCTAACATGAAGAAAGGACCTACTCATCTGGTCGATACTAATTGTTAAGGACTTAAAGGGCTTGAGACACCTAATTATGAGGCTATGAAAAGCCTGCTGTAGCCTTCTTTTGCATGCAAGGGCACTTGCCACGAAGTGTCGGGCTCCACAAACAAAACATATTTTAGCTCGCCTCCAAAGAGTGCCTAAATGCTCATTCTCACAGTTGAGGCTCATTGCAAGCGCGATTGACACCGAAGTTAATATTTTGGAAGCACAGCAGAGCTTTCAGCAATGGCACACTGCATTACAGTGACGTACAATAAGCAGTGAACCACTGCACTGGGGAAGCCGTGATGGTGTTCTTTTGTATTTTTCCTACGGGTGCCTGGCAAGCAGAAGGAGGCAAGTAGAACACAAAAGGCGGTGAGGATGCGGTGCCCCGGTCATTGGGGGCCCCCACACTCTACTGTGTGTTGGTGCAGGTGCAGCATGTGTGTGGAGAGCAGACGACATAGTAGTGTGCGAGTGCCAAAACAGTGATGTCACTGTTCAACTTTTGGCCTAGACACCAAAACCGAAAATCGTTCACATAAATAATGTTGCGTAGAATTATTATTCAAGAAAACCCAGAATGTGGTGTTCTTTGAATGTGCATCATGCTTGCTATAGGAGTAAGAAACACTTATAACAAAGAATGCACAAGGCACAAATTTGCTATCTCATCCCATTTAAGGCTACAACATTCTGTTAAACTAAATACTCTAGGAAAGTTGCGGAATGGCATACATAGGCACCCCTAATAAGAAAAGCAGAAATTCAAACAAACTGACGTTGTGGTAAGGCTGGTGTGCACACTCTAGTTCAGTTATTACTGTGAGCATATTCTATGTAGATATGTGCTATCTTTGTTGTGATAAAGCAAAAAATGAGGAATGCCAGCTGTTCAGTTATTGCAAGCATAAGCTACATTAATTAGTACTTGTGTCAGTGAACCAGTGTGTTCCTGAATAGCGATCCTGTTTCATTTTTTTGAAAACTGCGTTGCTCGAGAGCCACTGTGAAGCGACTGTCCAGCTTTCACTAATTCTGCTCTTGGCATAACTTATTAATGATTTCTGTATTCCATGTATTTGTATTCCTGTATCTTGCCAAATGTTTCTAATTTTTATGGAGAAAGGAAGTAGACATGCAAGAAGACACATGTGTCATATCAGAGTCTAGGTTTCACTCCTTGTTGAGAAGTGTGGAGAGCCGATGGAATAAACACAGGTATTGCAGATGAGGCAAGTAATTGAGCACCTTGATCTGCCATATGAATGAAACAATGCCAATCATGCTTTGGACACCTTAATATTAAGAGGTGAGCACTTGGCGGACTATGTGAATTTCTTTACAAATGTGTAGTAATTTTGTAACTTGCTTGAAATGACGTGAAAAACGGTGCTCAGGTGCTGTCAGTGCTGACTAAGATTGCAAGCGTTTTTACATGCCAAAACCAAGATGCGATATGAGGCATGCTGTAGTGGAAGGCTCTCAAAATTCTTACTACCACGGGATCTTTAACATCTCGCAGCACACAGAGCTCTAGCATTTCACCTATACAAAATGATTGATTGATTTCTGGGGTTTAATGTCCCAAAACCAGCTTTGATTATGGGAGGTGCCGTAGTGGAGGTCTCCGGAAATTTCGACCACCTGGGGTTCTTTAACATACACTGACATCGCGCAGTACATGGGCCTCAACATTTCGCCTCCATCTAAATGCAGCCGCCGCGGCCGCGATTCAATCCCGTGACCTTCAGATCAGCAGCCGAGTGCCATAACCACTAGACCACCGCGGCGGCCTACATCAAAATGAGACTATCACGAGTGACTTCAAACCTGCCTATTTCGGATCAGCTGCCGAGCGCCATAATCAGAGTATGATTGTGATAGTATAATTGCAAGGCTAACACTGTGGTAACATCATCGCCATCAGTGAAATAAGTGAGTCAATGTTGTTTTAATGTTAGGTGCTGTGCTGGTAGAATTAATACCACCATATGTGGGTGTTTTCATATTTTATGTGAAGTTGTATCCATTTGTGCATTGACCTGAGTGATGAAATGGTCTCACACATTTTTGCTTTGTTAACAATAACAAGAGCACCTATGCTGCACCTATACTCCGTTTCATGCATCAGGTGCAACGCTGTCAAAGCTAGCACTCGTCTTTACGCTGTGTACTTCTGCGACCGAAAAGTCGTGTGGCACTTGCGGTGAGCGAAAAACAATTAAATGCCTTGCTGGCAGCTTCAAATCGTAATACATTTTTCATCAGCTTCACAAAATACTCTCGAATTGCTGGGGAAACAATCGAAATACGCGAGTTTGTTATTTATGTTTGTAGTTTGTTTGTCAGAGTGATACACCTCTCCTTTTCTTTTTCTTTATGAACTACTTCCGTAACCTTCTCAGCGTTGCACCTGATGTACGAAACAGAGTATTGGAAGAGATTTTCATCTTGTAAGTGAAGGTGTTTCCATTTGGCCATTCACCTGAGTGATGAAACATCTCACACATTTTTTTTTCTGTTAACAATAACAAGAACACCTTTATTGCACTTAGGAAGATTCTGGCCAGGAATACACAGCTGCGAAAGACAGAACTTCTTATACAACTACATGGCTTGAGTGCCCTATGTATCAGGGAGCCACTGTTGCACTGTAATGGGCAAAGAAAAAGGATGTGGAGTGTCTAGTAGATACAGCTCCCGCGAGCCGCTGCAAGCACAATGCTGCCTTCAACAGAGCGGCCTACACGTACTGGCGACACTCAGTGGAAGCATGCAACTGCCGCAGCGCAGCATCTAGCATACAGTAGCTGCCTCTCTGAGTATGACAGGGCTCAAGGCAATCAACTTGGTGCTTCAGGTGTAACACAATGGTGATTAAAGGTGCCAAATATTCGACATTTGTTATAAACGGACAGTCCGTTATTCAGCTATGCAAGTGTTTTACCATGAAATGCAAGGGCAGAGTTATTACAGAAATGTAAAGAGGTGTTGAATAACAAATTAAGCTATGACCCCAAATTGTTTGTTTAGATATTTCACACAAAATTATTTAAATAATAATGGCCCACGCGCGGAAAATGTTCGGTGTGTCCAAGCACGCTTGGGCTTGATCTCTTCATTCGGCAGCATTGTGCCCTCTCATGCAGTTTCTCCGGAATCCGAATCGGAAACGTTAATTTAAGCAGACGTAGTCTCAGGGCCGAGTCGCCGGGTGTTTAGGTAGCGCAAACGGCTCCCACCAACACATTTTCATGTCACACACACCAAACCACTTATTTCGTCCGAATCCAGTGAGGAAACATCCGAGCGACATCGTAGTGACTGCTTTCGCAGATTGATCATACGGCGTTCTGCGAGTGCTGTCGACACGGCGCGTAGCGATGTTCAACGTCGACATGTATGTAGTACGCCATCACCCGGCTGCGAGTGCTGTCGACACGGCGCGTAGCGACGTTCAACGTCGACATGTATGTACGCCATCACCCGGTTCGTGAACACACGCTCGCAAACTGGCGGTCTGAGAAGAAACACGGACACACGCATACACGCACGGAGATTCTTTCCCCCATGGATACACGGACGACTACGGTCCTTGGTCAGGGGAGGTCGTGGACGCACACTCCAAAATCAAGGGATCCGCCCACCACGTCGAATGGAGCAAGAAAGTTGTTTACTTCTTTGCAAGGCTAATAACACGTTTTATAATAATTTTGTACGGCGCTACATTAAGCAAAACCTATTATTATGTAGGAACGCACGATCTATAATGAGATATGCTTTTGTGATACGTCATTAATTAGAACTTGTCCATTTATTCGCAAATAAAGCAACTTTTCTTTTATACTACAGTAATTAAATACATTATGCAGCATTAATTTACTTATTTTAGTTGATTATAATGAACTTTATTAAAGTGACGTCACATCCGTGCGTGGCAGGAGACGAATCTGTGTGGAGTCGTCTAGGTCGACGCGCGCCGCACGAGACGCTGCCTATTTAATATTATGCGCATCCACGCATTTGCCGACACGAACGACGCGATCAGTGCATCCTACCATTTGTAAAAAGAAAAAGTGAACGGGAAAACAAGCTGTCATCGTGCACGTGTTCAGAGAAAAATGTCAAACATTTACCACTTTCACAGAATTACTTGCTGCGATTTCGTCGCGGCGTACAACCATCTCCATTAGACTAGCCGAAGCCGTCGTCTGCACGCGTCGCCTGGCGGGCTAGCGAGGCTGCACCTAAACGCTGCTACAGTGGCTAGAAGAGAGAAGTGTGCAGACCGCGCCACCGGCACTGACGCCACTCCGCGATGCGCGGGAAAGAGAAATCCAGGGGGCGCTGAAACCCGTTTACACGTTCGCTCGGTGCGAAATCGTCTGCTCGCCGCGCAGAAAACACATAGGCCGAATTTGGTGACGTGCGCTTACACGCCGCAGCGTTCGTTCTGTTTCTTTTTTTTCTGTAACTTGCACATGTATACGCTTTTCTTTTCTTCCTTTTGTTTTCTTTGTTTTCTCTTTTTGTGCGGAAACGAGCCTTTGAAGCTTGATCCTCCCCTTCTTTCAATACGAATAAAGACGTTCGTAAGACGATTTTTTTTTTGTCGTGAAATTTGTTATTGCGGACTATTTCGGGTGTCGTGCTTCTTTTTATATAACGGCGTTTAATCGCAGGTGCAGCGATATTTGTGACATTTAGCCGAAGTGGTGTAGCGGTGCCGGTATCAATAGTTGCGGCGCATGAGAAGGAACTGCCGAAATATTATGTGGTGAGAACGGTACGTCTGTTTAAATTTTTATCTGCTTGAATTGTTTATTTCGCTACATTCTTCTATGAACGGATAAAAAAATATTTTTATTCCGCACCATGACTCACTATGTTAAAATTCTTTTCTGAATACATGCTCGTACAGCCTTTCATATAATGGGACATATTCAAAAACCCATAGGAGTATTACAATGGGAACAAACAGCACTAGACACGGGACGGTGGGGGAACGGCAGACAGGATGCCTTAGAAGTATTTCATGAAGGGACAGTTGGTAAAGCATATTCAGGAAAAGGCGCCTTTCCTTTCAGGGTTCGAAACCCATTTTAAAGCATGCATTTTGGTAATTTCACCTTGCAGCATGGAGACAGATGCATAGCAGCTTCTTTTTCTTTTTTTTCCTGGGACGTTAAAGGCCAACTCCGGCGATTTTCTGACCATGTCAAAGTACTGGCATTTTTAGCTTCTAGAGACCCACCCTGTCGCCCGTATGACAGCATAATTGCCCCTAGAACTAGAAAATAATTTTAAATAAGCGAGAAAACATGAAAACTAAACCGAAAACTCCTCCGAGCAGCCAAGCCGTGCCCTTACGAGTGACGTCACAAGTGTCTAGTGGGAGGGTGCGCAAGGCATGCCGGTCGCGACAGCGCGAAGCTCGAAAGCGCTGGAGAGCAGACGCTCAGCGCGTCCGCCGGATAGCACTGATCCACCGCTCGCGAAGTGCATCGTCGCGAGGAAAGTTGTGATAACTAACTTTCCTTAGTTGCTGCGCGTTGTGAGTTGTTTCTGCAGCCAACAACGCAACACCACTTGCCACCCGACAGCACTATACGATCCACACGGCAGCAACTTGTAAAGGTCGGTCCCCACTAGCGGAAAAAACGCGCGCGGCGAGATTCGTGAAAAGTGGCAGCAACGCGCGGCAGATGCTCGAATGGGTCGAGACCCATTCTTTCGCGGCCGCCGCGAAACAAGCACCAATCAGAAGCGAGCCGCGGAGGCGTGCCGACAGTTGGATGGATGGATATTAGGATTCTATTTGCTCCATACTTTTGCGCCACCAATAGTCTAAGCGCCTCTTACTTATCTCTATCGCCGACATGTTCAGCTTTCCCGTGTTACTCCTGAAACCCATGGCCTCCTGTAGGGTAGTGTCCACAGCTACACCTGGGTGGACATCTGTACATTCAATCAAATTATGATCTGTCCTTTCCCTAGCTTTTCCACAGCACGTACATGTGTCCCCTTCTTTACTGAATTTCGTTCTGTAACTTCGGGTTCTCAGGCAACCAGAGCTTGCTTCAAACAGTAAAGCGCTTCCCTTTGAATTATCGTAAAATTTTTCTCTCTTGATTTCGTCTTTCCCTTTTCTGTAGTTGTTCAATGCCGGCTTCTTCTCCATTCCTGCTATCCAATCTGACTTCTCCGCCGCTCCTTTTTTTTTACACAGTGGTGCTAGCATAAATATACAGTAACTCTAGGTGGTGCGGACGCGTGGCGCCATCTATCCGTCAAGCGTCGAACCATAACACACAGCCTCTGAGATTTGAAAGTTACATGGCCGTCGTAAAATCTCAGAGGCCATGCCCAGACCTATATACATTTTTCTTTAAAGGGGCCCTGAAACCATATCTTATTCGCTGAGTTTTGCATCGAAACGGGTTCGTTGTATTGTTCTGAGGTAAATGCAAAAAGAATTTTCGAGATCGATGCAGGCAAACGCAAGTTATTCAACTTACAAATTCAAAATAAAAGCAGACGACAGGTATCGGCATCCCAAGGCGTGCATGCTGCTTCCAATCAAAACGCGGCTTACATCTTGCAGAACCGGAACCGTGCTGCCCTCTGTGGCCTTCCTACCACAACCACCACGTGGGCCGCACAGCGATCCTTGTGTCAGTTACAAGCAAAATGAAGTTGTAATGCCCAAATTTGTACCTTTAGCAAGCATAAAACACGTTCTGAATTTGGAATTTCTTATATTCGGTGCATTATCGATATGTGCGATGTATATTTTTATTCCCTACTGCTCCCGGCCAATCAGAACCTGCAGCAAAGCAGCATGGTGATGTCATATCCGCTCGGAGAAACTGTTGATGTATGGCGCTGCAGTCTGCGCGGAAACCGATTTCAGGTACAAATTAAAATATAATACGGTTCAATTTCGCCGCTTTCACTGGTGTTTCGGTCATCGTCAAGTCCCACACAAAGCAAATCTGCAATAAAATCAATGTGCGTAAAATGCGTTTCAGGGCCCCTTTAAGCCTACCCGTACCGAGACGCCGAGCAAGAAGTATCCTCGCAGTAGCAGTTTTTTGATAGCGTGACCAGCAGTAGCGCTAGAAAGACATGCATGGTCGACGAAAGATGAAATCGTCTGATTAGAGCTCACGTTTTCGCGAGACCTTTCGAATGGAACAACACAAGGTCGTTCTTGGCTGCCTCATCGCCGCTTGCCGCGAAACGCGAGTGGGGACTTGTTGACGCGTGCGTGCCGCGGAAGCGCTCGCCGCGCGCTTTTTTGCCGCTAGTGGGAACCGGCCATAAGGCCTGGCTCTAGTGCACAATCGTGCACTTGTCCGCGTTCTCGTCGCTGCCGGGCTGGCGTCGTCTGCACAATCCCGGCATTCTCCGCGTTGGACACTTGTAGCGTCATACCCAATGTGGCCTGTAACTGAAGGGGTGGTGAGGTAGGGCGTTCGAGTCAATTAATTAAATTCATTTGTAAGCAATATGTGCAACTCTCGAGCCTCATTTTCTCAGGGCATGATGTAAGAACGCAGAGTAACGTACCCAGTGAATTTCATCAGCACCCGTTGACATGAAAAAATCGCCGGAGTTGGCCTTTAAGGCTTCCGGTCTGTCTCTGAAGAGCGGCCGATTTTTCAACGTTCTCATTCTGCGTTTCATATGCAAAATTACTTCATCTAACAGCATAACTTAATTCGCCCTCCAAGTGCTGCACATCTTGAGTTTTCAGCTTTTACATTTCCAGAACCATTCGGTTCCTTTTTTTTACGTTTTTCATTCCTCTCTGCAACATTTTTTTTACTTCGATCACGATCATTCGGAGATATTTGCAGGCTAAAATTCCTGTGCATTTCTTGTGGTGAAGGGTTCTAACGAAACACACAAACGAAAATTCGATATCCTGTCCCTGAGAATACATGTCCATAATCTTACGAGCCTGGGGAATGAACAGCGAGTTGCGCGTCCAGCCTCGCCAGGCAGTGGGCACAGCCCTTCGTTGTCATTACTATACATGACAGCGAAGCTGTCATGCATAGCAATGGTCAATATGGCGTGACACGAACTTGTTGCTGAACGGAAGAACGCAATATTGTTCCTGCGCGCGGTCTCTCTGCTCTTTCAAAATTTCATGCATTGATACTTCCTCTCTTTTCGGCACAACGAACAACTACTATACTTATTAGGAGGAAAAACTGAGATATATGTTTGGTATGCGTCTATGATATGATTTGTGCAGCGCTTACACAAAAAGCAAAAAAAAAGGACGATCAGTTGGGTACAGTGCCTGTATGCCCGACTGTTTCGTCGTTTTTATGCATTATATTTACACTTTGCGGAGCTAGATATGAAATAGCAACTCACGGCGCGATGTTACTGTTCAAGGCAGCAACAAATTTGCACCAAAAGGAAGAAAAAAACACTAGGAGCCACGCGCGCAATGAGTATACAAGTGCGCATTTCATGGGGCGGCCTGACGTGTATGCGGGAGAGCGCGCCACCTAGCGGATGCATCGCCAAGTGGCGTCAACGCCTCCCATACGCGCCGCTTGGCGGTAATCACACTTCCCTATTCTAGCCACTGTAACGCTGCACCCACAAGCTGGGAGGTGCAAAGGTGCACGGCACCGCGGCGGCACCTTAGCTGCACCCCGCCACAATCGAGGACGGAGGTGCAGCAGGCGCCGCTGTACCGCGAGGAATCGAGGACGGTGGTGCAGCGCACCGCAAAAAGGTGCAGAAGGTGCAGAGAACCTTGGCTGAATCGAATAGACCTTTATACACCTTTCCATCGGCACTCTCGCACCGGCGAGCAGGAACCTGTTTTTGTCGTCTGCTACGGCTCTCCGCGCCACGCCCCCCTTCGTTGGGCTGTTTGTTGCGCCGAGCCGCCCATACGTTTTGCCGTGCTTGCACGGTGCGCGCGCTGTTTTTCGCTCACTAGAGCGATTTAAAATGTTACTTAAGAACAGTGGATCGACAGGGCATCACTGCATTGTCTACGGTTGCACGTAAAACCAGAAGAAAAGAAACGCTGCACGTAAACAGCTGTGCACCAAGCACAACGTTGCGCAGGAGGAGTGCGGCTGCGCACTCACTGACGTACTCGTGCCAAAACGCCGCACCGCTCATGTTCCCATGTGGTCTAACGCTAATGTCGCCAACACACCCTCAACCCTAGTCAGTGCCGTTCTTAGAATATGGTGCGAATGTCTTCTTTCAATTCTCTCCCTACTTTATTAGCTTCAACCATGAGAGCTAAACGCGTTTCACGGTACTACCAAAGCAAGGGGTTTTGGTACTGACATTCCTTTTTCTTTTCCTTTTTTTTTTTGCTCTTGTCCTTGCTGATGTATGCCTCCGGCCTGTGCAGTGCAAACCAGGTGGGCATGTTTTGTTGAACGGCAAACGTGCTTCAGCACCTTATGTGACGCGGACGCTTCCTTCAAAAGAAAAAAAAAAGTGGAGAGCTCGACAGAAGTCGATAATGAACTAGGCTGCGAGAACGGAGCCGAATGATTGCTTGAGAGTTGAGTTGAGTTGTGGGGTTTAACGTCCCAAAACCAGTTCTGATTATGAGAGACGCCGTAGTGGAGGGCTCCGGAAATTTCGACCACCTGGGGTTCTTTAACGTGCACTGACATCGCACAGCACACGGGCCTCAACATTTCGCCTCCATCGAAATGCAGCCGCCGCGGCCGGGATTCGATCCCGCGACCTTCGGATCTGCAGCCGAGTGCCATAACCACTAGACCACCGTGGCGGGGCGAATGATTGCTTCTTGACCATGAGTGCGATAAATGAGAAATCCGATCGATTAGAAAAAAAAAATGCAGGTCTCACGCACCGTGGGAGCCAATGTTATGCCAGGATGCCAGTGATGTAATTGTAAGTATTAGCCAACGTTATTCATTAAAGAGAAAGTCAGCACACAATAGCCGACAGTTGAAGGAACTCTAGCCAAGAGTAGCTATCTAGCGCTGGTTTTGATTGAGTAAATGCTGCACATATGCCATGGCTTATATCATGCCACAACATTTTTACGTTATGCACACAGATATACGTGTGGCATCTACTATCACACCTTGTTAAAGTTTACTTGCCTTATGATCAGGGTCCGAACGCCGTTGCACTCCTTATTGAGTTTTGTCGTTATGTTGATGACCATATCGAGCCACGATCATGTCGTGTCATGAACATGATTATAAAATATCACATCCCTCGAATTGTAGTTTGACACCCATTTCAACCCCCTTAAAGCTCACATGTTGAGTCATAATCATGTCGTGCCATGACCATGTCGTGTCATGAAAATGATTATAACTCATATCACATCTTCTGTGCCTTTCGTTTTACAACCGGTATCAAACCCCCTTTTGCATAATGATGCTCATGTCATTTCATGTAAGCGATGTCATGAACATGATTATAGTATATCTTACGTCACATCCCTCGAGGTTTACTTTTCCTTTGACCCCCATCTTCACCCCCTTCCGTTAATTTTCGCTCTGTCATGCTCATGTCATATTACGTATCTCACGTCATGAACATGACTAACTCGTATCGCCTCCCTCGATCTATATCTTTCGTTGGGCACCGATCTTGACCCCTTTCCGTTGATTTTTGCTTCGTCATGCTCATGTCATATGTATTTCATGTCATGAACGTGACTAACTCGCGCCTCTGGACCTGTATCTTTCATTTGACACCCATCTTGACCTCCTTCCTTTACATTTGTTTTTGCAGAGTCATGCTCATGACATGAGCACACCATGTCATGTCATGAACGTGACTATGACCAATATTACATTCTTCGACATGCACCATTTGTTTGACACCCATATCGATGCCCTTCCAATAGTATTATATTTCCAGAGTCATGCTCATGTCATAGCATGGCCTGAGCACATCATGTCATGAACATGACTATGACCAATATTACATTCTTCGACATGCACCTTTTGTTTGACAGCCATATTGATCCCCTTCCAGTGGTCTTATGTTTGCAGAGTCATGCTGATGTCATAGCATGACCTGAGCACATCATGTCATGTCATGAACCTAACTACGACCAATATTACATTCTTCGACATGCACCTTTTGTTTGACACCCATATCGATCCCCTTTCAATAGTATTTCGTTTCCAGAGTCATGCTCATGTCATAGCATAACATGAGAACATCATGTCATGTCATGAACGTGACTATGACCAATATGACATCCTTCGAGATCCACCTTTCGTTTGACACCCATCTCGACCGCCTTCTTACAGTTTCAAGCTTTTCCTTACATTATGTGTCATTAATAACATGCTTTGTAAAATCAGGTCATTCTTTACTCGTGATTTGGTAATTATCACGGTACACTCTTATTATCGTAACCAGTCTAACCTACCTTGTGTGGCTTACCAACATTAGTTAGGGATTTTCAATCGTTGGTTTCTGGACATGCTCACTTTCATAGTTATAGTCATGAGCATGACTTAAAGCCTGGCTATCATGCTGATTATGCCCGAGTCATGTCTGCATTAAATCAAGGGTTCCTTTGATATATCGCATTACGTGATTAGTAATTTATTTCTCAAGGCATCGTTCCTTGTGATAATTTTCCATTATTTTGGAACCACTCTCTTTTAAGGTGACTGAAACATTAAGGTTACTCTAATTGAGACATTAAGGCTTTCGCCTTAATGAGTGGCAACATTGTTAGCAAAAGCAACAGTATTTTTATTATGATACGAGTAATCTTACAACAGTAACTCAAACAAAGAAGAGGCGACAATGTTCCCGGTTTCCCAGTTTTACTGCTACCAACCGGCCCCGCTGATCCCGCTTCTGCCCGCGCAATAAGACGCAAAGCAATGCCGATAACAACTGTCCTGCTAATCAGTCAGATCCCACATACTCACAAATTAACCTACCTAACGATTCCGCAATGTTTACAAACAGCGAAAGCAAGATCTTGCTGAAACACACACAACAAATGCACGCGCCCGCACGGAGAGCCCGGCGAGCAAACAGCCCAACATGGCGCCGCCGCTAGACGTCGCTAGCGGCATTTCATGGCGGCGCCCAGGAGGGCTCTATTGGAAAGGTCTATATGCTTACAAAACACAGGAAAGTTTCGTTGTCAGAGACCGGAATGGTGTCGCTAAAATGATCTGCCTGCAAGCCGCTGCTGACAGGATCTCGCAGAATGTCGACCTTAACTCCCTTATGCATCTACTATGCGGAAGCGGCGAAAAATGGTTATGGAACAACCTTTGCAAAGCAAATGGTTATGGAACAACCTTTGCAAAGCACGTTCTCAATCACATTCCGTCTTGAGCACCGTAGGAAATATATATAAAAAACTGGATGCCCTCAATATATGGAACAAACGCCGGTGGTTGCCATCGCGGTACGTTTTTCTTCCATTCAGTCTTTGTAAAAACGTTTGTTTAGCAGGTAAGGGCAGCAAAAGGTTTGATAGGGTGTTTTTCAGAACTAGCTGCATTTTTTACCCGTTACTCCGGCTGTATAATATTTAGGAGATCAATTAATTATTAAATTGAGTGTACTTAATTAGGCAAAATACAACTACTCGTACATGCGCTTTCAAGCGACGACAAACAACAAATACCATGGTTCTGCCTAGCTACACGGCACTTGCATTGCTTTTATTATTTTTTTTACTCTTCTTCCATGAAACACTTGGCATATGCAAAGTACATGGCCTTCCTGCGCCCCGTTATCTCAACTTCGCGTTCAGGTTTCGGAAATTGTAAATATATCATTCCTCTGCTTTCTTTTACTTATCGGTCTTACTGATACTGCAATACCCAGTAGTCAACGTATGTCATCTATACACGTACAACTACAAACAGCCTTTCATCCAATTTTAAGTTACTGAGCTACACGTTGCCTCAGCACATTGAGATGGTTATCGATGTTTGTTACAGCATGCAGACATATAATTAATGGGTGTCCCTACATGTAACAAACATTTACAGGAGAGGCGCCCCTCGTTGCACGTCGACGTCATTTTGTTGTCGCCGTAGTGACATTCTTATCTTTTCTTATAACAGTGCTTTACTCTACATCGGGAAACTTTTTTTAATGTGAGCACGGTGATATCACAACAGTTTTCACACGAAAGGCGGTTTAGTGTAATGGGTAAGCCCATATAGGATTGCGCACAACTCTCGCATGGCTGTCGATTTTTTTAGCCTATTATCTTGCTGAGATAATTTCACATTTTCACGGCCCAATAAATTGGAAGTGTAAGTTATTACAATTCGGCGAGTAACTAAATATTACTCATTACTTTCCCAATTACATTTGACTAACGATATAGCATGTCCATGCCACCTATTACACACACGTTTAACATAAGAGGAAATGAAAGTACACTAAGACAAGATAATTTCAGCGGCGGGTCCACTTAAGATAAGAAAAGCCTCGTAGCACGCGAACTCAGCCTTGAATAACCTTAATGGAAGGCTACTATACCCTCAAAGCTTCATAAGAGGGATCGGCGACGGCTCCACGCTTCGCAGACCATCCAACAGCTCAGCAGCACCGATACAGAGATTTGTAACGTCTAACCTTGCCCCACCAAGAAAGAGGGCTTTTTACAGGGGAGCTGTTAAAGACTCGCGAGATTGCGCACGCTGACATCTGCAGCATCGAGTGAAGTGGAGAAAGTGTGAAATGACGAGAGGAGATACAGATAGAGAAAGAAAGAGTGACAAGCAGAAAGCGAGAAAACTAAAAAGAAAGGGCTTCTAGGCAAGATGGGATGGGAACCCGGACGCCCACGGTCACCACACACTCACCGGCACTCACTTGCACTCGCACTCACCTCCACTCACACTCACTGGCACTCACTCGCATTTGCACGCACCTCCACTCACACTCACTCACTGGTACTCACTCGCACTCACGTCTATGAAATGAGTGCGAGGAGAGTGCACTCATGAGTGAGTGCGCCGACCTATGGCACAGACTGACAGGACAAGAATGGCGGGACGAAATGAACCCAAAGAAAGAGGTTTCCTTCACTTAACATGCGCTATAATTAGATGCCGCAGCGACCGCTGCAAGCCATCGCAAGATAATGGGGATGGTGCACTTTTAACTGGATGGATGGATGCTATGAGCGTCCCCTTTGTAATGGGGCGGTGACATGTGCGCCAGCAGGCTCGTAAAAAAATTAAGAATTTTTTTTTCACTCTCCGCTTCTGGAAGCACCTCTCGCGGCGGCACGCCCGTCCTTGGGGTGATACATGGTACAACTTTTGTTTTCCTCCATGGGGAGATAGAAGCTTCGGATGGATGGATGGATGCTATGAGCGTCCCCTTTGTAACGGGGCGGCGACATGTGCGCCCCCCTCTCTAAGTTGTCCGTAGCCCAGTTCTCTGCCCCTTATGACAGAAAGTCCTTATTTTTCCCTAAAATTATTTTTGTCCGTTCTCTCTGGTTTTCTGCCACCAGTATTCTAACCGTCTCTTACTTATTTCATTCACGGGTATGTTCAGCTTTCCACTGCTCTTCCTAAAACCCAAGGCTTCATGTAGGCACGGCTGGTCTGGACGCGCGCGTTCGCTCCCTCCTTTACAGCCTGCGCACGGGGGGCTGTTTCTACCTATCGCCGCCATTGGCGGGGGTGCTCCGAGCCAACCCGCAGAGGGGCTTTAACCTGCTCTCGAGATTAAACCAGCTCCTGGCCGTTGCGGAGACTAGCGCGCGCAGGGAATGTTTAGCTTCAGACTTGCCGCTTCACTTTCTGAAACTTCTCTATATGGTATGCATGGTACCAATGCGATGAGAACACGGTAGGAAGCAAATAAGATAACTCTGGTGATTTCCGCTTTCCGGAAGGGGAGGCACAAGCCACTTAATTCAACCGCTTCTGCTGCTCGTGCGAGCACTTACGATTGCGCGTCGCACTCATATGGCTCGGCCGCATGATTCATCACCGACCGTCAGAACAAATGACACGAAACATTATTTTTTGGAAGAAAGTGGTTTTCAGAACATCTACTTCAAATGCACATAAGCCAACCATTACTGTACTTAAAAATTATAAGGTATGGTCACTTTTGTTGAAGGTATCACAATTCTTCCTTTAATATTAAAATAACTACCTCGAAAAGGGGAAAGTCACTTTTTTTCACAAGCAGCCGTGAGTC
Source organism: Hyalomma asiaticum (assembly GCA_013339685.2). Lineage (NCBI taxonomy): Eukaryota > Metazoa > Arthropoda > Arachnida > Ixodida > Ixodidae > Hyalomma > Hyalomma asiaticum. Next base: position 22,324 of record JABSTT010002010.1, read on the forward strand.
GCAATCACAGTAGAAGGAACATAATACTACTACTACTACTACTACTACTACTACTACTACTACTACTACTAATAATAATAATAATAATAATAATAATAATAATAATAATAATAATGTCGCCCCATGCCACGCTGAGTCCTTGCATGCATACAAATTCCCATGGGAATTTGTATGCATGCAAGCCCTCACGAGTCCAGATGCAGTCTTCAGCGTGCAAGTGAAGAGATTAGAAAAATTTTCTTATGCAATAATGCATGCCGTCGGCGCAGAGGAAAAATAAAGAACTTTCATAGAAACCGTTCAATATCACACAGAATCTTTTCCTTGGCACTAAAATAACATGCACAAGAAGAACTGAAAAAAAGAAACACTGCTTGTAAAAGCTGTCGCACGATGCTTACGGCTAGTTTAACGTAGCCACATCGTTAAAGGCCAGAAATGTCTCCGTGTGGGCTTGTGAATATAGCCAGAACGCCTGTCGTTCTGATCTGCTAACTTTTTTGTGCAGTTCACAAGAAGAATCTGAAGAACTAACGCCATCCGTATTTTGCGCTGCTTATCTTAACTATGCACAACCAACTAGCCCAGTCAGCTACTTTATTATCTCGAACATAAAAGCGGCACACACGCAGCGCTATGAGCAACGCCAATGTACTCAGCCGCTGTAATGAGGCTGGTGATCTCATCGTTATCGCAACAGAACATATGATGGTTCCGGGAAACATATCTTGACAATCACACAATTGAGCGGTTCGCCACAAGGCTGAGCAAATCCGTCTCATTGTAGAAACTATGCAGAAGGACGCACTCAGTGACATCTGCATCGATCAGCATGCCGTCTATCATCCCAAAACTGCGTTATGTTTATGAAGGACGCCGTAGTGGAAGGATCCGGGAATTTCAACCACCTGGGAATCTTTAGCGTGCATCTAAATCCAAACACACAAGCCCCAAGCATTTTCACCTCCATAAAATATAAGATGGTCAAGTATGAACAACCCGTTCTTGTTGCTACTAGCGCTGAGTGTGCATCTTCTTTTGCCGAGTGAATGAGTACTGAGAAAGCCAGCCTGTCCCCACAAGCACCTGTACTGCTTTCGCCACTTCCTACATGCGGAAGAAATAATTAGCACGATAAAGTGGCCGGGAACCGGTGGTTTACCATACGAAGCGCATACATAGGAACGCGCTTTGGGGGGTTGGCTCACGACGCCCTCACGCGCAGCGCACCGTCGTCACTGCATAGAAACAGATCCATTGTACTCGCGGCAACTGCTCAGGCTGTAAAGGAGGGAGCGAACGCGCGAGTCCAGACCGGCCGTGATGTAGGGTAGTGCCCAAACGTACACCTGGGTGGATAAATCCGCATTCAATCAGAACATGCTCCGTCGTTTCCCTATCTTGTTCTTGTTCACCTGACAATATAGGGCTCACACCCACTGCGGGGGATTGGCCAAGACTTGGGTGCTAAAAAATTTAACATTTAGGAATGCAGTAATCTACACAGAGAAATGGCGAAGTGGTATTGATGTAATATGGGGGGAAAAACTCTAATGATTCACATAATGAAAAATTAATAGAAAAATACTAAAATTTGTATTGAACATTACTTATGTATTGGAATAAATATAACGATATTTCTGGCTTATTTAAATACGATCAGTTTCATTAATGTAATTTTGCACGGCCAAGCAAACATTCGTATTGCAATATCCAGAAATGGAGGCACCAAAAGACAGTACCACAGGTGTAGACAGGTCTATTCCAACAGCTCGCAAGGGGTTTTCTAAGCATGTTTTCCTAGCCACGGTAAATCGTCGACAGTTCAAAAGGAAATGATCTATCGTCTCTGGCTCTCCACAGAATGCACACACTGGTGAAGGAACCCGACCAGACCTGTGTTCATAGAAATTTAGGCTCGGTACACGACAGCGTAGCCTCGTAAGGGACACTTCCAGTTGACGTGTTTGACATATTGTTCTCCGCCAGGGGTATAGAAGGTGACAATAATCTGTGGAGTTTGTCAACGCGGAGTCTCTCGACGCTTCCCTTATGACTCGCCTACGAAACCTAGCAGCCGTGACATAAGAGGACGCAGGAAAGTAGGATCGGTCCGTCTAGACCAGCCTTTGCTAAAGAATCAGCAACTTCGTTGAGGAGCAATTCTTTATGGCCGGGGACCCATATTAAACGGACTGTTCTCAAATGCGAAGGTACTAATGCCTGAAATGCCTTTATTACGTGCGTGTCCATGCTCGCGGTGAGCGAGGAACAGAGGGATAGAGAATCTGTGAGAACCACGGCTGACAGAAATGAAGAATTTAAGTTGCGCAGCGCAAGTACGACTGCTAAAAATTCAGCCGCGAAAATAAGCACGAAATCAGGAAGCCGCATGGAATAAGACCAATCAAGATTCGGGCTAAAAATTCCAACACCTGACTATTCCTCGTGCTGTGATGCATCGGTGGCAATAACGACATTTGTTCCGATTCTCTGAAGATGGTCTTGTAATATGCCATCCAAGATGCGATGTGGAAGTAATTTTGCATTATTCGGGAAAATATCATCGAATTCAATTTCAACTGAACAAGCTCTGTCAATGACCGGATGTACATCGCATAGACGCACGTTTAAGGGGTCGAGTAATCGTTGCACAAATATAACTTGCGGAGTGTGAAACCGTGGCCAATTAGTACCAAAAAACATTGTCGAATGAGAAATTAAAACAGTTTCTGACTGCCTTAATGGGGATTCATAAATTCTTAAAAATGTATTTACACTCAAAATGCGAAATCTGCATGATAGAGATGGAAGTCGCGATTTCAGATACAACACCACATTTGCAACTGTTTTTGGAAGGCCAAGGCATAAGCACAATGCTTTTCTTTCCAAAACCATTAAGGGTCTGACCATGTACGCTGGGGCACCAGAGAAAAGTACGCAGCCGAATTCTAGAATAGGGTGAACGTACATGCAGTATATCATTATAAGTGTGTCTCTCCTCATACCTACACGGTGGTTGCTGATCCTGCGCAATAAGCCAATTGCACGTGCACCTTTTGCGGCCATGTAATCAATGTGTAGTTGCCATCTAAGAGAGGCATCATAAATTACCCCAAGGTATTTAAGAGATTCTAACTGTGGTATATGTCTTCCAGCTGGTAGCAGAGCGAAATGTGCACAGGGTAATGAAGGGGAAAGACAAGAACGGCACATTTACTGGTCATCATCATCATCATCACCAGCCTGTTTAGGTCCACTGCAGGATGAAGGCCTCTCCCAACGATTTCCAATCCACCCTATCCTGAGCGAGTTGGTTCCACTTTATGCCCGCAAACTTTTTAATTTCATCGCTCCATCTAACCTTTTGCCTACCTCTGTTGCGTTTTCCCTCTTGTGGTATCCATTCCGTTGCTCTTACTGTCCACCTATTATCTTTCCTCCTCATGACATGTCCTGCCCAGGTCCACTTCTTTCTTTTAATTGATAAGATAATATCGGCTACTCCTGTCTGTTCTCTGATCCATTCCGCTCGTTTTTTATCTCTTAGCGTTACCCCTATCATTTTTCTTTCCATTGCATGTTGCGTGCTCCTTAGTTTCATCTCTAGTTTTTTCGTTATTCTCCATGTTTCAGCACCGTACGTTAGTACTGGGAGAATGCAGTGATTGAATACTTTTTGCTTTAATGAGAGCGGTAAGTGTCCGGTCATGATTTCGTAATGCCTTCCGAATGCGCTCCAGCCCAGCCTTATTCTATGGAGAATTTCATTTTCCTGGGTAGGAGTTCCTGATATTAACTGTCCCAGATATACATATTCGTTTACACGAATATGTATATCTTTTACTGGTATTACTATATGTATATATGGTTTTACTATATGTATATCATTTACTGGTATTAAGTGAAAAATGATTGCTAGTTAGCCAGCTCTCTAAGGTGTTAAGATAGTCCTGCAGACGTTTATATAAGGTATGGATATCGTCTGCCACTGCAAAAATGCGATATCATCCGCATAAACATAAGTAGTTACATCCTGGTGTTGTGGAATGAAGCTCATTAATACATTAAACAGCACAGGAGAAAGAACTAATCCTTGCGGTACTCCTCTTGTTTGTGTGTATGTAGACGAAGAGAAGCCACTTTTATAACAATAAAATTTTCTGTCCAAGAGAAATCTGCTAATCCACGCAACTATATACTGCGGGAAACCAAGCGAATTTAATCTGTCTATCAAGAGTGGATGTTATACTGTGTCATATGCTTTAGCAATGTCTAGAGTCACGAGGGCACTGTATTGGTTATGGCGCCTTGCTAAGTGAATACGGCTTTCTAAATCGACGTGTGCATTCCAGATAGAGGAGCCAGCCCTAAACCCAATTTGACAGGGGCTTAAAATTGACCTTTGATCAATAATGACATTTATGCGGCGATGAAGAATCCTCTCAATAAGTTTAACTACACTGGATGTCAGAGCAATTGGTCGTATATTCTCTAAAGAATACCCTTCCTCTTGTTTCTTGAGCAACAGCACTATTTTGGCAAGTCTCCAGTCTGGTGGTACCGATGCACTCTTTAATGAATAATTTACTAGCTCTAAAAGAGCATTAGCCGATTGCTGAAATAAAAGCTTTAGCATTGCATTCATGATGCCATCTGGTCCAGGTGCTGAGTTAGGCAAACACAGCACAGTCTCGGCTAATTCAGATAAAGATATCTCAGCGAATTCATGAGATGACGTAAACTTGGACTGAGTTGCCAGCAGATGTGCGGTAAAGCGATCTTCTAAGCCTTTCGCTATCAGTTCAAGAGAGGCACTCATTTCTTGCCGTGTCAAGACACATGACTCTAATGTCAACAGCATCGGTAGTACCTTTCGTGTCCGAAGATACGCGAACAATGCACGCTTATTGTTTGATTTTGAGAGGTAATCATAATGCTTGCTGTCATACTCATCTTTCGCTCGGTTAACAGTGCGCTTAAATACACCAGCAAGAAATTGATAGTTTTTCCATTTGGTTGGACACAAATTCTGTAGATGCTTTGCCAAGCGGCTTTCCTTCTTCTGTAATGTCGCGTACACTCATCATTCCACCACCGAGAGGATGTACATTTAGCCGATGGAACCACAAACTCAGATCTTTTCCTGGAGTTTTCTAGTTTTGTAGAAACTTTAGAAGCAATTTCTTTACCATCAGCATGCTGGAGGGACAATAGGGCCGACCATAACAAAGTCTGAAACTTATTCAGGTTGACATATGTGCGCGTTGACTGTTGTAAAGTTACTATTGGACAGCTAATTTAAAAAAACACAGGAAGATGATCACTATTAGTAGCAGAGTCAAATGTTGACCATGATGAAACTTTGACTGCACTGCTACAAAACGTTAAATCGGGAACTGAACGTGACTGGCCTCTAACAAATGTTATGTGTCCTTGGTTCACACACAAGAGCTTGCGGTCTATTGTCCACTCCTATAGTCGCGTGCCATACGAGTCTGTCTTTAGCCCCCCACGATACATGATGGGAATTAAAATCTCCTGCAAGCAATATGTCCTGCCTACAAGCCGCCAAAGCACTGTCAAAGTGACGCGTATTGTGCACACCGACAGGAAAATAACATCATCAAAACCTCTTGTTGGGCGAGTTGGTACATTCTTGAAATCAAAAGGCACCGGCGCAAACAGACGACACAGAAGGAGAGACAAGGACACACGAGCGCGGACGATGTGACTCAGAAGAAGGTTGATGACGGACGAGGAAGGTGAAACACAGAAAGACGGGCCCACTGTATAAGAAATAAACTTCATCAAAACCTCTTGTTGGGCGAGTTGGTACATTCTTGAAATCAAAAGGCACCGGCGCAAACAGACGACACAGAAGGAGAGACAAGGACACACGAGCGCGGACGATGTGACTCAGAATGCAACTCGATGCAACTCGCCCAACAAGAGGTTTTGATGAAGTTTATTTCTTATACAGTGGGCCCGTCTTTCTGTGTTTCACCTTCCTCGTCCGTCATCAACCTTCTTCTGAGTCACATCGTCCGCGCTCGTGTGTCCTTGTCTCTCCTTCTGTGTCGTCTGTTTGCGCCGGTGCCTTTTGATTTCAAGAATGTACCAACTCGCCCAACAAGAGGTTTTGATGAAGTTTATTTCTTATACAGTGGGCCCGTCTTTCTGTGTTTCACCTTCCTCGTCCGTCATCAACCTTCTTCTGAGTCACATCGTCCGCGCTCGTGTGTCCTTGTCTCTCCTTCTGTGTCGTCTGTTTGCGCCGGTGCCTTTTGATTTCAAGAATGTACCAACTCCCCAACAAGAGGTTTGATGAAGTTTATTTCTTATACAGTGGGCCCGTCTTTCTGTGTTTCACCTTCCTCGTCCGTCATCAACCTTCTTCTGAATCACATCGTCCGCGCTCGTGTGTCCTTGTCTCTCCTTCTGTGTCGTCTGTTTGCGCCGGTGCCTTTTGATTCAAGAATGTACCAACTCGCCCAACAAGAGGTTTTGATGAAGTTTATTTCTTATACAGTGGGCCCGTCTTTCTGTGTTTCACCTTCCTCGTCCGTCATCAACCTTCATCGTCTGCGCTCGTTTGGCCTTGTCTCTCCTTCTGTGTCGTCTGTTTGCGCCGGTGCCTTTTGATTTCAAGAATGTACCAACTCCCCCAACAAGAGGTTTTGATGAAGTTTATTTCTTATACAGTGGGCCGTCTTTCTGTGTTTCACCTTCCTCGTCCGTCATCAACCTTCTTCTGAATCACATCGTCCGCGCTCGTGTGTCCTTGTCTCTCCTTCTGTGTCGTCTGTTTGCGCCGGTGCCTTTTGATTTCAAGAATGTACCAACTCGCCCAACAAGAGGTTTTGATGAAGTTTATTTCTTATACAGTGGGCCCGTCTTTCTGTGTTTCACCTTCCTCGTCCGTCATCAACCTTCTTCTGAGTCACATCGTCGCGCTCGTGTGTCCTTGTCTCTCCTTCTGTGTCGTCTGTTTGCGCCGGTGCCTTTTGATTTCAAGAATGTACCAACTCGCCCAACAAGAGGTTTTGATGAAGTTTATTTCTTATACAGTGGGCCCGTCTTTCTGTGTTTCACCTTCCTCGTCCGTCATCAACCTTCTTCTGAGTCACATCGTCCGCGCTCGTGTGTCCTTGTCTCTCCTTCTGTGTCGTCTGTTTGCGCCGGTGCCTTTTGATTTCAAGGGAAATAACAGTTTACAATAGAAAACGGGAAATAACCTGGGAGACACAAATCCAATGCTAAAGTGTCACATTCGGAATCTGAAATTTTGAAAGAAATTTTCGCCTTGTGACATATCTTATTTGACACAAAAATCATCAGGCCACCACCTCGCATTGGACGATTTAATCTAAAAGAGCGAAAACCTGCGAGTGAAAAATTGTTATCCGACGTAAGCCAAGTTTCTTGAAGAAGTATAATAGTATCGGGATTAAAATGATTACAAAGGTAACATAACTCAGGTGAGGCTGAGAATACAGATCGGCAGTTCCACTGCAGCACCCTCAACTGCCCAGTGGTTTTGAGCGAACTACAGACGCACCTGCTGCCTCCGACTTAAGGGGGGACGTGGCAATGAAAACTATCTTTGCTACTTATGGGTATAAACTGATGAAATTTGGCACACTAATGTAGCCTGTTATGGCGATATCTTAAATGGAATCGGTTTCAAGCTACCTATCATAGTTTCTGAGTTACATCACTTTATGGACCCTTACAGTCACCCCCTAAGTAATCGGTTAATTAGACAAAATTTCAGCACCATTTTTACTTAAGCATATACACCAAGGGCCACTGTGTGCCGTAAAGCTGTTCATTGATTTTTTTTATGTCCAAATGAGTACAGAAAAAATTTTTGAAATGTCCTCGACATATTTTCTTGCTAACAACTTTTGCAAAAATACAGTTATAAAAGTTTATGTGATGTGCAGGTAGAAATGAATAGCTTTACGGCGCTCACTAATGTTTCAGGATCTAAGTGAAAAAAACAGAATGAATTTAGCTTCATCAGTTATGAAATGGCACTGGGATGACTAACAGCAACTGCTCAAAAAATGGAAGCTGAGAAAATGGAGCTCAAAGTTTTATTTCATGAAAACAGTCAAATGTTAATTTTGAGCAGCTAAGTTCTTGCTCGCTTTTGCTGATTGTATTCTTTGTTGGAGAAACACAGTGGTGTGGCTATCCTCAGGTTCAATTGCTCCTTTTTACGATGATACCAAGATGGCGGCACCTTTGGAAGCCAGATTTTCTTGCGATTTTGGATGACGACACAAAGATAAAGTGGCATTTTCTGTATTACTACTGTGTATTTCATTATAATATTCCACCACAAGGTAAACAAAGGTCCAAGGATCATGAAAAAAAATAAATTGAAAAATGGAGAATTTTGATCAAATTGAGCATTCCCATTGCCACGTCCCCCCTTAATTTCTTTATGCGTAAGCGACGATTGGCTCTTCTTACTTTTTGTCTTTACATCAATAGAAATGGGGGATCCCGTGCATTTGTGAGTTCGAGAATCAATTTCCATGTGTGAGGTACTTGTGCTTGGTTGAGAGAGGGCAGGATTATCTAATCGCACCAGTGATCCAGACCGTTCTTGTTTGTCGACAGAGGGAGCCAGGGCATCTACTAGTGCGCTTTTTAGCAGTGTGTTGTGCCTGGTCACGGAGGACTGTAAGGGTACCATAGAAGCCTGCAGTATCTGATTCATCTGATTTGAGATTATTTGTGTCAAGCATTCTGACAAGCTTGATATTAACATATCCATGACCTTCGTCATAGCCTTTTCTACAGCAGAGTCAATTGCCTGTGAGAGATTTGCATCAATAATTGTACTGTTTCGGGCTGTGATACCAGAATACCCGAAAGTTCTGTCTTTAACTATAGCGATAGCTTCCCTTCGCGAACAGCGGCGGCGGTCAATAATTTCCAGTATTTGCGACTCCTGAGCCCGAACTGAGCATTCAGAATAATCTGCGGATGACTCCCTCCACACAGGCAACACTTCTCTGATGTTGCGGAACATTCACTTGAACGGTGGTTCTCTCCACAGACACGGCAGCGCATATTTGATTTACATCCTCCCGAACTGTGGCCAAATCTCCAACAGTTTTGACATTGAATCGGCCGAGATGCGAGGGGTTCCACACGAAAAATGAGAGGCCATAACTGCATTTCTGACAGACATGTAGTCCCCACAAATGTCGCAATAACAGATTCAGTGGGAATCCTCTAATTGTTTACCAGTCGGTTACATCGGTAAATCGAAATGACGCCTGCGTCGGAAAGCTTGTTCACTGTCTCGGCTGGAGTTAATCTGGAATCAACACCCCGTACGAGGCCTTTTGTACACGCGAGGTGAGGCGGAATGAAAGCACTCACCGGAGTTGACGCAAAAGAGGTGCATTTAAGCAGGTCCTGTACACAGGTCTGATAGGGTGACCTACACACTATGCCCCCTCGTCCAAACTGGCGCACGTCAGTGATGGTTTGGAAGTGGTTTGAAGTCGCCCTGAGTTCCTTCTGGACCGTCTGTGGGTTTGTGAGCCTGATGGAGCCTCCATTCCTAGGCACCAGTGCAACAGGAATGCTGCTGACACCACTGTGGAAAAATAAGTCTAAAGGAAATTCATTAGTCGGGAGGGAGGCTGACCAAGGGGACTGCCCCTGGACAGGAGAATTGGTCGACATCAACAAGGATTGCGTGAACGTTAAGGACAAAAGTAGTTAGAGACTATATGAAAACTAAAGCAACAGCTAAAGCACCCAATACTTAGCCAAACCGCCACGACGCAATCGAACGCTCAGCCAACCGAAATCGCCCGCTTCTTCTCACCCTATCTCCTCACATTCTTCTCGCCCTATCTTCCTCACAGCATGTGCATTTTTCTTCTTCTTTACTGAATTTTGCTTTATAACTAGGCGTTCTAAGGCATCCCGATCTCGCTTCAAACAATAAAGTGCTTCCTTTTGAATTATCATAAAATGCCTCCCTCATTATTTCGTTTTTGCCCTTTCGGTAGTTTTCGGTAGTTACCCTTTCGGTAGTTTTCCATCAATGCCATCCAGTAAATCTTCAATCTTCTCCGCCTCTCTGACTTTTCGCTTGACGCTCTTGGTTGTCAGTTCTTTTAGAGCCGTATATTTACTGGTGAGCCTCCTAGTTCTTTTTCTTCACTGCGTGTCAACGCTCTTTCTATATAAATAACGAAACACCTTCACTGCCCACCTACTCTTTTTCATATTCCTTAGCCTATCTTCAAACCTTATTTTGCTCTGGGCTTCCCTTGCCTCAAAACTCACCCATCCCATATCGCCCTTTACAGCCTCGTTTGTCGTTTTCCCGTGAGCACCCAACACGAGGCGTCCCACAGTTCTTTGATTCACATCCATTCCAGATTGTATCTCTGGCCTCACACCACTGAGTTCCCAAATGTAAGCCTCGGTACCATTACCCCTTTCCACAGACCCCTAAGCACCTTGTACCTGTTGTGTCCCCATAACGCTCTGTGCTTCATTATTGCAGTGTTCCTCTTTCCCTTTGCTGCCAAGGCTTTTCCGTGTACCTCCATGTAACTATCACCCACATTTACCCATACCCCGAGGTACTTGTATTCGCTTTATCTCGGTATTTCTTGGCCTTGTGCGGTCACCGCCTGGTCGGTGGGACCATTGAATACCATCAATCCACATTTTGTTACACTAAATCCTAGTCCTAGAGCCTCGCCTTCCTTTCCGCATATATTCACCAGCCATTGTATATCAACTTGACTGTCCGCAAATAAGACAATATCGTCAGCATAAAATAAACCCGGAAGCATCTGCTCAATCATCACACCGCCCTGTTGGTGTGACAGATTGAAACCAATGTTGCTATCCCCTAGCACTTTTTTCATTCTAACCATGTACAGCATGAATAACAGCTGCGACAAAGGATATCCCTGTCTCAGTTGCTTGCTAATATGAACGTTCTCTATGCTACTGATTCCTTCCCATTCTATGCAAACTATTTTCTCGATACATCTCCCTCAAAAGCTGTAGACAATAGTCACCTATACCCATTATTTCCAATATTTCCCACAATATTTCCTGATTAACATTGTCATACACCCCAGTAACGTATAGAAAAGCCACATACAAGGGCCTGATTTCTATTTTAGATATTTTTATAAACTGAGTAGTACGTATAAGCGTTAGAGTAGGGCCGCAAATGCCATAGGAGTCTAATTTTGCAAAAAGGATGGCACGATTAGTCGTGTCAACTGCTTTTGAATTCCCACATGAAAATGGGGAGCCAGTTTCCAGCCGGAAACCAGCTTTTCCGGCCAACTTTCCAGCCAGGAATAGCATTTCTAGCTGGAAACTGGGTCTTCCAGCCAGAAAAAGATTTTTCCAGCCGGAAACGAATCTGACTATAGCCAGAGACGAAGTCTTCCGGCGAGGCTTCCAGCTGGAAATACCAATTCCAACCGGGACTTTTCCATGCACGGCAGGAAATCATATATTCCAGCTGGAAATGGACTGTGCTTCTGCTGGCAAGCGCACCGTCTACTACGGGAGACCAGCGCAAAGCCATATAACCAGCTACGCGAATGAAAATTTTCAGGTGAAAATGTCAGGCGTGGCTTAAAACAATTCAAACAAGCAACTAAATGAGGAACATGAAAAAGGCTAGCTGGGAGCTGTTTAGCTACAAAAACTAGTAGGTGCTAGAAAATGCCTTATGACATTTGCTTTTATGTTAACAGAGAGCCGCTCAAAATGTATGGCAGACACGCAAAAAAAAGCACGAATATAGTCAAACCACTTTTATCCACTGTGTAAAATCTCAAACGCATAAGCATTAAGAGTACAACACAGTCTAAAGGTGCAATAAAACTTATCTAGCCTAAAATAGCAAGGTATATAAACTACTACTTGGTTTCTAATACTTAAATATTGCTCTATGTTTTCGATGGCAAACTCTTCGGTTAAGTTATGCAGGAAGTGCAATGTAGCACATGTTTTACATACACGATGCAGTTTACAGAGCACAACACATTGAACTGTAGTATAGCATAGCTGCACAGAAGCGATGCTTACTATGTTTTACTTCGAGACAAGGATTTTAACAACATGAAATACAAAAGGGGACTACAGAAGTTAGCAGGCAGGCACATAACTGAAAAATTCATGATATATATGACAAATGTACGACAACGAACTAAGGCAACAATTTTACCATACATATAAGGGGAAAGCCATGCAAGGCAACCTGCCAAGCACAGTGCTTCTGGGACTTTTTAAGTGTCATCTATACAACTTTTCACAGAAGGCTCCCTGAGCAATGCCCAGGAAGCCTTATGAAAGAGGGCACAAAAACATGTATACGAAAGATAAACACACAGCATAAGCACCAGCACCCTGTGCAGTAAGGCTTGAAGGGACACTAAAGTGAAAAAAATTTTTCTTGTATTAGTAGGTCAGCTTTTCACAATACCAGAAACGCCAATCTCGCGAGGAGAACAACATTGGTAAGCTAGAAAACGCGCAAAAAGACAATACAGGTGGTGACACAATGTTACAGTTCCAGCACTAATAAATATGACATCACAGATCCTTGACGGTATCTGCTAAGGCTTGCATAACTATTTATCAGTAAGAAAGACACACATTGTGTGTCAGTAAAAGCCAGTGAAAACGGAGTTTCAGGAAGTCTGATGGAGCGAATTTGGCAAAAGTACATAAAAGAGAAATTGCCCTTCTGACATCATGAGGCCGATGTTGCGGCGCGTATTTTAAAACTAATTTGTTGACATTCATTATTTTCCTTTATTACTGAACATAAAATGGCAAAATTAATGACCATCGAGTTCTCGAAATATACATTATCATTCCGTAGTACTTCACCTTTTCAGATTTAGTGTCCCTTAAATGAAAAAAGAAAGTGCACACAGAGTCATAGGAAGACATAGCGTATATCATGCAGAGATAACTAATTTGCAACTGTTTAGCACAAAAAAAAAACCTTCACTCTTCAAAGGAGTGGAGCTGAAGACTCAAGTCCCTCCATTTTAAGACCATTCATGACTGTTCACAAGGTCACAAAAGAATTCCTGGTCATCTAACAAGAGCCCGATATGCAAGGACGAGCCTGTACATTGATCTTATAAAGTCTCCCTGTACTTCCTGCATTGCCCTCTTCATATGTGCACATTTAAATCTGCTGCTTATATGCCGGCCCCTGTGCATTTTAGTTCTTTTAGAACTTGAGAAATTTCGTGTGGGGATACAGGCCTTAAATAAAATATAAAAAAGTAAAAACCCCGAATTAATTGTGAGTTGTGGCTGTCATTTCCATTTTTAAGAATGCGGTTCTGGTAGCAGCTGCGTTTTTTTTCCCCTTTAACAACATCGAGAGCGTGTTGGAGTACTTTTTTAAAGCACTGCAAAAGTAATACCTTTTTGCGCAAGTTATTCTTTTTCTCTATGCTGCGCAGAAGACATTTCGTCATCCAAGGCTGTCTGAAAACAGAGTACCCTTTTACATTTACTCGAACGTTTCTGGATGGCATCACTGATCATATGACAAAGCTTACGAAAGGCTGGAATAGCAGAATTACCGTGTAAGAGCTCAGCCCAGTCAGTTTGGGAAATTGTCAGGGAGGAAGTGCGTGCAACATGTTTTGTCAAACACACACTCTAGTCCCTACTCCCGCTACCCTTGCTACCCCGTTCTTAGTGTCCATGATGATGATGATGATGCTGACGGCACAAACTGTGGCACCATCTCTCGGCTGTCTGTTCCGCCACACAGTCCTTACAAAATGATGTCACGGAATTTGTCAGTTGCCCCGCCACGGTGGTCTAGTGGCTATGGCACTCAGCTGCAGATCCGAAGGCCGCAGCATCAAATCCCGGCCGCGGCGGCTGCATTTCGATGGAGGCGAAATGTCGAGGCCCGTCCGCTGTGCGATGTCAGTGCACGTTAAAAAACCCCAGGTGGTCGAAATTTCCGAAGACCTCCCTTACGGCGCCTCTCATAATCAAAACTGGTTTTGGGACGTTAAACCTCACAAATCATTCAATCAATCAATTTGTCAGTTGAGAATGTCTCTTTAATGACAGTCTTCGGTTTATCTTGCAAGCGACTATCCACCCAAAAGGAAGACAGTATAGTGGTCAGTAAACAGGAAGTCAATAACACTGGCAGAATGAGGTGTTATTAGGTTTGTTAAGATGTGATCAAGGAGTGTGCTAGGTACACCAAAAACACTATGTGTAGAAGTGGTAAGTAACCAGTCAAGACCATTACCTTGAAAGCACTTAACACAACTCGAGCATGCGGTGTCAACAATACCAGCTATGTTTATGCCACCCATGATGATTATGTTCTTGTGTCAGTCGTTAATTTAACTAACTGTTTCATCAATGGTGTAGCAGAATAAATGGTAGGGCGAGGACGGCGAATGATAAATGCATCCTAGAACTGTCTTGTTACCATGAAAATAACAGCGGTCAAATTCTAGACATACAGATTCTCAGCTATCAATAGAAAGGGCTAAGTCATAGCGACTAGTGTACATCATGGTATTACGTGCCAAAATGGCAGAACCACCATGCCGGCTGTTAAAGCGGGGAGCATACTCAGCGTGGTAACCTGTGCATATTTTTTTCGCCCAACAAAATATGCGCAGCACCCCAGAATGCTCAGGAGCAAATACAACGGCAGCCTACACCTGTCAGCTGGTCTACCGTCTGGGAAAATGCCTGGGACATGCCGACGTTCTCATCCACATGCCCTTCCAGAAGTGGCTGCTGCTGTGCCATAGTGGAACAGACTGGAGGAGCGATGGGGATAAATGCAAAGCAAGGTGTATTCTCATTCATTAAAGTGCATTAAAGGGGCCCTGCAACACTTTATGAACAACCCAGAAAACAGCGCCGATCAATCCTGGAGGCTCCTGAGAACATGTGAGCACACAGCACGCACCTCGGTTCCAAAGAAAGTTGGAGAGCGCCTGCTTTGGTTTCAACAAATGACGTCACAAGACGCGTTAAGATGCTTGACTTTCTTTGTTGCTCTTTAAAAGGGATATGCATATTTTCTTTATTTGTTGAATTTAAAATACGAACAAATAAAGCACAGTAGATGATCGCTTCATGATTAAGAAATCATTCAATGCTACTTCTACCTCATGCGATTTAGCTGGTGCCTCATGTGAAGTCATATGGTGAAAGAAGAGCGGGTGCTTTCCAGCTGTATTTGAAACCAAATTGTGCAACAATATTTCGCTTGCATGTTCACAGAGGCCTTCACGACTGATCGCACCGTTTTCCGACATTGTTCATAGTGTTGCAGGGCCTGTTTAAGATGGATTAAGGAGTGGAGCAACTTTAAAGGGCAACTCCAGCGTGGTTTTTTTTTTTTTTTTTTCACCATATCCATCCTGATATCGCTGTTTTACAATGGCATTGATACTCCTGTCGCAGGCACGGTGGTTAAATTTGCTCAGAAAATCACCAATAATATTACAAAACTAAATTAACTATGTGTTCATACCAAAACCGAAACAGGTAGATGCTTCTTGCAGCGCATGCGGTGACGTTACAAGTATCCCTGCCATCAGAAATATGAAGCAGGTGCAAGAAAAATGAAAGCGGCAATGTCATCCGATGATATATTGAGTCGATGCCAGCTCTTCTCAACTTCTCAGCGACGATTTGAGCACTGAAGTATCCCCATATTGCGCTTGACACCCCGCCTGCTCGGGTAGGCAGAGTTGGAGTAATGACATCAAAAACACAGGGTAGCCTGCTTTGGAATCCAATAAAAAGCTTGAAAACTAGTTTTCAGGGAAACTGAATGACTTGAAACTGTCTGGCTTGGCATATATTATTACAGTGATGATGAGAACATACACTTAAAATTTCATTAAGATCCGTGGACAGTGAAAAATCTCCAGAGCTGCCCTTTAATCCATCCTAAACTGTCTTAATTCTCTTTAATCCACATGCACCTTAACCCACCTTAACTCACACTAAACCACCCTAATTTATTTTAACCCCCAGTGACCAACCTCATTCTATGTTTGCCTACCATAATCTGATTTGCCCCATCTCTAAAAAAAAGCGAACTACAGGCCAATCAGTCTACTCTCAGTACTATACAAATCATTCACAATGATTATCTCAAAATAGAATAAGAACCACACTTGAATTTAATCAATCAAGAGAGCAAGCAGGGTTCAGAAAAGGATTTTAAGACAGTAACACGCCATCTACTTCCAATTACAGGCCCGCTGTGCTAACGTCAGGCTGTTGTAAAGTGTTAAAACATACTGTTTCTAAGTACATTCAGCTGTGTTTGTCACAGAACAAAACTCTTAGTAACTATCAGCATGGGTTTCATGAGGGCTTGTCAACCGTAAGACAATTACTGGAAAGTGTTCTCGATTTCAGTAAAGTTATCGATGGCAAGAGACAAATAGATCTGATCTTTCTCAACTTCAAAAAGGCATTTGATAAGGTTAATCATAGAAAACTGCTACTGATTTCTTACTGATCATCGACAGTTTGTCATTATTGACGAAAATATGTCAGGGTCTGTGACGTAAGATCAGTGGTGCCTCAAGGTTCAGTTCCTGGGCTTATGTTGCTGGTATATATCAACGACCTAATCAAAGAATCGGCCACAGTTACACCAAGGTTATTCGCAGATGACTGTGTCATATATACAGAAGTTAAATCTATTAGTGACCAGATACTCGTAAATAACTTCTTAGGAAAAGTGCACCAATGGTGCGACACATGGCAGATATCTCTTAACCCAGCAAAGACCGTATGCATGACCATCACACACAAACGTGAACCTGTGTCGTTCACATAGACTCTACAAAATGATCCACCTTCATCACGTAACAGAATACAAATATCTCAGAATTTTAATAACATCTGACCTTAGTTGGACACCGCACATTAAAAAAGTAGTAGGGAAAGCCAACCAGAGATTAGGTTATTTTCGTCGTGTACTTAAACTCGCTTCTCCAGCCACGAAACTGACTGCTTATAAAGTGCTCGTGCGCCCAATATTAGAATATGCATGTGAAGTGTGGGATCCGTATTTGAAAGATGCAGTGTCGAAACAGGAGCAAGTTCAAAGATGCGCATTACGGTTTATTTATTCCCAATACCACCGGCAAGACGCCGTAACACCACTTTATGCAAGGGCAAGCCTGCCCCTACTTAATGTAAGGAAGAAGCAAAAACGACTCAGCCTTTTCTATTTAATCATTAATGAACTGTTACTAGTTGATAAGTCTACATAAATGAATCTAAGTCCCACACAGTGAGAAATAAACATAGTCGACAGGTTAAGGAAAATCGATTTCACAAAGATTGTTTCAGCTACTCATTCTTCCTTTGGGCAGCACGTGCCTGAAATTGCCTCCCTGCAAACACTGTAAATGCAGGGACTTGTGAACAGTTTTATGCACTTGTGCCCGAATATTTCAAACAACAGGGCATATATTGCTGTACCGCTATACTCTACTGTTCCGTTAACTGCTTGCTGTATTACTACGTATAATTCTGTATAGCTACCACTCCTGTCTGGGTCCTCATGTGGACCGACAGTATCTGTAAATAAATGAAATAAAGATATTCCACAATAGACTGACTGCATGTCATCAAACACGTAATTGTGAAATCTGCTCTATACAACAAACCCCTCTATCGGCTTTTGACTCTGTAGACATACCAGCAATCCTGAAGGCATTGCACCATCAAGGAATATGAGATACATAAGTTACTAAACACCATAGCCAACATCTATAACGATTCTACAGCTACCCTACTCCTTAGCCCTTTCACTGCTGGGTGTTTTCTGATAGCTCCACACCCCCTGCCGGGTATACCTTTCATGTCGGTTCTGTGGAAGTCACTTAGCTGAGCTCCTCCATCATTATCACTTTCATCTGAGGCAGAATTCATCAGCAGTTCTTGAATTTCTCCATCCATCAAAGTATGGATGCACGTGGCACACTGACTCACCATGGCTGCTGCGCTCTGCCGAGATGAAGCGATGCGGGTGTAAACACGTGCGCTCCATCTGTTGTCTGAAATTTAATTTACAACTTTTATGTGGCAACCTTGTGCATGTATGGAACAATAATGGGCTTCTTTCTTGGCAGGAACTCAGCTCATTCAGATCGCTTTTCTTTTTTTATACTTACGAAGATTGTCAGCCACTGCTGTGATTACTTCGCAGGGGAAGGCAGCCAAAATCAGTCTAACTTGATTGTGGAAACTTTCGTGCATTGCATGAGCGCTAGTGATGCACAACTATCGTTAAATCGACTATCGATAGTATCGATAGTTCAAAAAAGAACTATCGATACTATCGATAGTCCATTTGCCGATAGTTCTAACAATCACAATAGGCTACTATTCGCAGTACTCGGCTCATTTCATGTATGAGCAGTTTTTTTGTGAATGAAATTACCTCAGTGAAAATGCCGGAATATGCCCACTAAGAACTTAATGCTCAAAACCAAGCAGTCAAACCTTACAAACAAAAGTAAGTTCGTGATTTCTTTTTTTTTGTGAACCACAAAACGCAACATAAATTCGAGGTCTTGTAGTTCCGTGACATGAACGGCTGCCTTGCCGCTACCGCTGAACCGTTCAATTTAACTGTCATTTGTAAGCCAAGCATTTTGGCGAAGGAACACAAGCATGTGATATGAGCCACATCATATGAGCTACCTTTCCTTGCTTGCTTTTGTGTGCCCCGGGCGGATCGTTTTGTTTCAAATTCTCGGACGGATATACCTTTTCCGTTCGCGATTTCCACTTTGATTTGCTTGCTTTGTCTTGCTTTGCCGATCCGCAGGTGAAAGGATCTAGTAGGTCCGAAGCTGCATAAGAAGTAAACAAAGAAATACTACTGGTGCTGTCCGTTTCATGTTGTAGTAAATAATCTCGAGCTATAGCGCCGCCTTGCCGATCCTGCCATGGTTATCCCCACAACCATAGACTACACCCACGGGGAACCAAGTTTACGCGGCAATGAGCTTATTGAGACTTGACTTAGTCTTAACTTAATTAGTCAGGACCTAATTAGTGTTATACTAATTAGACTTGGTCTAATTAACTTATACCTAATGATACATTGTTTAATACGCTGGTCTTCATTAGCCATGATATAATTATGCTTGGGTAAATAGTCCTATCTTAATTATACATGGCCTAATTAGTACAGGGCTAGTTACGTTGTTCTTTGACATATTATCTTGATTAGGTATCGCTTGATGAATACTACCTGAAATAGGCCTGATTTAATCTGTGTTAGCCTAATTAGTCCTGAAATGTTTAGTCTCAACTTAATGAGGCTTGACCTTGAAGAAGTCTTAGCATAATTTACCTTCGATTAATAAGTGCTAGCTTAGGTTTGACTGAACTAGAAAGAACCTAGCTATGCATGATTTAATTAGTACTATTTAATTAGACACGGTCTAATTAGAAGCTTGCTTACACTAGATTTGTTTATATCAGCTAAATTAGGCTTCGCATAGTTCGATTTACCTTAATTAGACATAGTTTATTAGTATCATGGCTTAATTATTTATAAATCATTAGTATCCGCTTAATTAGGTGTGACTTACTTGTCATAGCTCAATTCAGGTTGAATTAGTTCAGTTTGGCTTGGTTTGGCTTAGTTGGATTAGTCCTGTCTGAACTAGGCTTCAATTAATTATTCCTAATTAGGCTCCTTTGAATTAGACAGCCTTACCTAACTTGTCCTAGGAATCTTAATTAGGCTCCATTGAATGAGACTTAGCCTTACCTAACTAGTCCTAGGGAGCTTTGTCTTTACTACAGCGTGGTAGTGTTATGCTAGCATTACATAGCTTAGTGGAGTTTCGGGCAGATTTCCCAGTTTCACCAATAGCTTAAAGAGCTTCACTGTTAAAATTTAACTAGTGTATTCACACATTAAATTAATCCATCCATCTTACCGCATGTCAACGCACCTTATTCCACGTTAACCTGTCGGCAAGGGTCAGAGTTGTGAAGGTCGTCCTTTCGACTCATAGTAGTCACATTCGAGCCCAACAGCATGATTATCCCGTCTACAATCACTAATCAACAATTAACTAGGAGTTATACAGGACAAGGTGGAAGCAGCGTTGGTAGTTGTGCTGTTTGTCCCGATGCCGCGTTATGCACAATATCGACGACAAGCAGCGCACTGACAAAGTAAATGCTCACACCTGCGAGCCTAAACGTATGTGATGAACGGAAACAAAGCTTCGGAGGATCAAAAAAAAAAGAAAGCGGTGATCGCGAGAGCATGCGACCGAGTCCAGGCGCGAAGCGAGCAGGCGGCCACAAGCGCGCTGCGAAGAAACAGCCCCCGGTAGTCGCGCGCTTTTCGTCAGCCACTCTGACACGTCGCTGAAGTCTGGTGACGTAAAGCGGTGGCGGGGCACCTCCTTCGACACCGACCTAAGGAGCTCTGTACCCTCTATTCCGCAGAGTTGAGACAGGACTGGAAAGGGAGGTTTTCCGGTCGCAATATCTTCGCTCCTAACAACCGTTATGAAAAATTCTTTCGACTGTGAATTTCTGAGAGGCATTCAATACACACCCAGCCGTTTTCAAAACCAAGCTCGAGCGGTGGTTCAGGACCCCTTTAAATCTATGAGTGGCCACATACTCGTAAATAACTTCTTAGGAAAAGTGCACCAATGGTGTGACACATGGCAGATGTCTCTTACCAGCAAATACCGTATGCATGACCATCACACACAAACGTAAACCTGTGTCATTCACATAGACTCGACAAAATGAACCACTTCATCATGTAACAGAGTACAAATATCTCAGAATTTTAATAACATATGACCTTAGTTGGACACCACACATTAAAAAAGTAGTAGGGAAAGCCCACCAGAGATTAGGTTATATTCGACTTGTGTCCTTAAACTCACTTCTCCAGCCACGAAACTGACTGCTTATAAAGTGCTCGTGCACCCAATATTAGAATATGCATGTGAAGTGTGGGATCCGTATTTGAAAGATTCAGTGTCAAAACAGGAGCAAGTTCAAAGATGCGCATTACGGTTTATTTATTCCCAATACCACCGGCAAGACGCCGTAACACCACTTTACGCAAGGGCAAGCCTGCCCCTACTTAATGTAAGGGGGAAGCAAAATCGACTCAGCCTTTTCTATTTAATCATTAAAGAACTGTTACTAGTTGATAAGTTTACATAAATTAACCTAAGTCCCGCATAGTGAGAAATTTACATAGTCGACAGGTTAAGGAAAATCGACTTCACAAAGATTGTTTCAGATACTCATTCTTGCTTTGGACAGCACGTGCCTGAAATTCTCTCCTTGCACACACTGTAAATGCAGGGACACATGAACAGTTTTACGCACTTGTGTCAATATTTCCAACAACAGGGTATATATTGCTGTACCAATATATTCTATTGTTCCGATCACGGCTTGCTGTATTACTATGTGTAATTCTGTATGGTTACCACCCCTGTCTGGGTCCTCATGTGGACCGACAGTATCTGTAAATAAATGAAATAAAGATATTCCACAATAAACCAACTCCAAGTCATCAAACAAGTAATTGTGAAATCCGCTCTATACAACAAACCCCTCCATCGGCTTTTGAATCTTTAGACATACCAGCAATCCTGAAGGCATTGCACTATCAAGGAATATGAGATACATAAGTTACTAAACACCATAGCCAACATCTGTAATGATTCTACAGCCACCCTACTCCTTAAACTTTTCACTGTTTCACTGCTGGGTTTTTTCCAATTGCTCCGCACCCCCGGCCGGGTATGCTCTTCATGTCGGTTCACTGGAAGTCACTTAGCTGAGCTCCCTCCATCAT
The DNA here is from genome assembly GCA_013339685.2 of Hyalomma asiaticum. Classification (NCBI taxonomy): domain Eukaryota; kingdom Metazoa; phylum Arthropoda; class Arachnida; order Ixodida; family Ixodidae; genus Hyalomma; species Hyalomma asiaticum. The sequence continues at coordinate 44,249 of JABSTT010002010.1, forward strand.
TATCACTTTCATCTGAGTCAGAATTCATCAGCAGTTCTTGAATTTCTCTGTCCGTCAAAGCATAGATGCACGTGGCACACTGACTCACCATGGCTGCTGCGCTCTGCCGAGATGAAGCGATGCGGGTGTAAACACGTGCGCTCCATCTGATGTCTAAAATTTAATTTACAAGTTTTATGTGGCGACCTTGTACATGTATGGAACAACAATGGGCTTCTTTCTTGGCAGGAACTCAGCACATCCAGATCTCCTTTTTTTTTTTGATCTTAAGAAGATTGTCAGCCACTGCTGTGATTACCTCACAGGGGAAGGCAGACAAAATCAGCCTAACTTGATTGTGAAAACTTTAGTGCATTGTATGCGGACATGATTAGTGAGGGCGGAATTAAGGCACAAACTTGCAATTGCCCTTTTATTATTTTCGAATGCGTAGAATCGAAAAGAAGAAGCTCTTTCTGTGCCCGAGGTACATATTTCCAGCAAACATGACTTGTTCGGAACTGTAAGTTAATGTCTAAAAATTTCAACGACCCTTTAGAGAGGGAGCAAATTTGCCCGCCCATTGCAACAAGGGCATGGGAGTCGAGCCTTTGCTCAAGAGAGAGAGAGAAATAAGGAAGGGAAGGCAGGGATGTTAACCAGTCATGAGTCCAGTTTGCTACCCTACACTGGGGGATGGCAGAGTGCTTGATGAAGGCGTGATGTCTGTAACTGGGTAAACACTACAAGCCCCGCATCAAAGCCCAAAGTCCTCCCATGGGGTGAGCGACGCCCTTCATTCTAAACCTTTCAATAGGTTGTCCGAACCGATATGTAGGAATGTAAACCTTTTCTTCTCCACCTGCACGCGTTGAAGATTATCTACTCGCAGTTAGGAATACCAGGATAGATATAAAACTAATCGGGTCCGAACAAGCATGACTGCGCTTACTTAGGATGAGTCACAGAAATGCATGACGCAATTGATTCGCCGGCTAGGAAGCCCTTAAATACCCGCATTAATTAGCGGCCAAGTCTAAACACTCCTCAATACATTATTCTAGTCCTGTTACATTTTCTTTTTTAGCGTCTGTATTGTTTTAGACATAGTCGTAATATTGTTCTCTTTATTGTTTGAATTCCAAGTCACATGTCGTGTCCCGCAACCGCACACACACACACACACACACACACACACACACACACACACACACACACACAATATATATATATATATATATATATATATATATATATATATATATAAAGATCATTTTATGGTACCAAATATGCCAACGATTGCCGCTATTGACACGCCACGTGACCTTACCAACGGAGAGTGTATTAGAGAGACTTAGTATGGCGGAAAATCTTCGCGTTAGCGTTCGCGAGTCACGCACGCTAAATTTTTGCGGAGTGCTGTTCGATAGCATTCCATAGCTCTATAGTATAACGCGAGATGACGACGCGCCGCAAAACACAAACCTTCGCTGCGCCATCTAAATGCGAATAGTGAAAGTGTCAAAGCCGCTCTAACTCGGAGGCGTTTCGGGCGTTGTTAGTAACTAAAAACAACGCAAGCGCAAAAGAATTAATAAAGAAAGACATTGTGCAATAAGAATTACATAAATGTTGCCGTAGTCTCACATGTCAGAGTTTCGCTTTCGCTGTCCATGTGTAAATGTGGTCAAAATAGAATACACAACGAAAAGATCGTTGTCTTACCATCGGTTGTCTATTAGCGAAGTAAGAATACTCGAAGTGAAAACCAGAAACACGATTTATTTTAAATCAGCTAGTCCCACAATGATGCAAGACGACACGATAGATGCGAAACGGGCAGCCGTCACTTGTAGGGACCCGCCATGTTCTTCGCGCTAAACAAACTTAGCGAGCGCTTTGCGTCTCCGGTAAATTCGGAAAATAGCGAGCGATCGCTAAACGCAAAGCTGGACTAGCGTGCGTACGCATGCGCAATCTGACCCCCGATAAATGTTAACGCTTAGCGGGACGCAACTCAAAACTTAAGCTGCACTAAAACCATATATTATTTCAGCGCGAATAGACGAAGTAGGCACACGAAAGAAGTGACAGGCGCTGACCGTAAACGCATTATTGAAGGGAAATGGCATATACGAGCGCGCACATCGTCGAAAACACAAACAATTGCGGCTGCCCGGCGAAAAGGAAAAAAAAAAAAAAAGACTTAAGGAGGTACCAATGTTTTGTGAAAACGACCTTTCAAGGATACGTCAGAACGACTTATTAGGACTCCCGCCCTGACTGCTAAAACTGGTGCTCTAAATAGCAAGTTACCAGGAGTTAACGATGCCAGAACTTGTTTGATATCAATCTTCCGCTAAGATGCTAAGCTATTCGCAAAAATCGCCTATCGGGGTAAACGGACAAGGAATGAGCTACGCGCTACGAGCATAACACACGATGAGTTCTGCTTCTCTCTAAATTACAAGGCCGCAGCACTTCCGTGGTATATAGGAAACCACATTCAACATATTACGATGTAGGTTGAACGCCGACAGACGAACACAGAATTTATTATCACTGAGATTCCGTTTGTGCGAGCTAGGTCGCTATGCACACTTTTCCCGTTTCTTACTTCACCCCCCCCCCCCCCCCATTCCCCCCAGCTATCGCCCTCCTTTCGCCCTCGCTATCTCTATCTCCCTCAGACAGCCACTTTGCCGCGGCAGAGAACAGAAGGATAACGACACACTCTGGACAAGCTGCACGTGATGACGCGACAAACACGCCGTAAACTCCCGCGTCGCAGGCGAGACAATCAGGCATGCCTTTCTTGTATTCGAAATCAGCAAAAATGCTGCATTGCGGACATTTTGAAATTAATCGCGTCACAATTGACGAGAGGGCACAGCAGTAATCTGTTCTTGAACACCTCGGCGACCCGACAACCCAGACGACTCGGCCATGCTTTTGTAGTAGACCAAGGGGTCCCGAGTTCGAATCCTTAAGCGTATAAGAAGTTTTTTTTTTTATTTATTTTTTTTAGCACTTCTGCCTTTTACCCTTTGATCCTTTATGGTCTCTCTACGCTCCTGAGGTATCTTATTTGTACCGACTACTTCTCTTTAATAATCATACCCTGTCCTGATTAACCCACTCACTGCAACACCTCTGAAAGTCTCCTCCCCCCGGGGAGCCTTTGGACAAAAGATGCATATGGGCGCCCACCATCACCGTGCTTCATCTACGTAACTCACTTGAGCACCAGAACAGGAACTGGCCCCCCTGGTGCAACACCATGGCCAACACCTCCCAAGTTACCGGACCAACCAAACCCTGGACCTACGACGACGACATCAACAGAGCTTCCAGCCACGGATGCGACCACACGGGTATTGGAACAAAAGACTCAAAGAGCCTCTGGACTCGGACAGGCCGTCATTGGAAATTAAACGTAGCGACTCTTAACACGCGAACCCTTTCAAGCGAAGCCAGATTAGCTGAACTACTAGAAGAATTAAGGGGTATTAATTGGGATATCATTGGCCTCAGCGAGGTTAGGAAACCAGGAGAAGGGTACTTATCGCTTAATGAGGGACACGTTCTTTGCTACAGAGGACTACCAGAGAAGCGCGAATACGGCGTGGGGTTCCTTATACACAAAGACATAGCAGGCAACATCGAAGAATTCTATAGCATCAACGAAAGGGTAGCAGGGCTCGTGATAAAATTAAATAGGAGATACAAACTAAAGCTAGTACAAAGTTACGCACCAACGACCAACCACAGTGACGAGGCTGTAGAACAGTTCTACGAGGATGTAGAAACGGCAATGAACAAGGTACAGACCCAATATACGATTGTTATGGGGGACTTCAACGCGAAAATAGGAAAGAAACTAAAAGGAGAACATGCCGTCGGTAATTACGGAGAAGGAGATAGGAATAGCAGAGGGGACATGCTAGCAGAATTCGCCGAAAGAAACCACCTCCGTGTAACGAATACTTTCTTCAAGAAACGTAGGAACAGGAAATGGACGTGGAAAAGCCCCAACGGAGAAACGAAAAACGAAATAGATTTCATAATGTGCACTGATCTAGGTATAGTACAAGACACAGAAGTGGTTAATAAGATTAGAATTAGTGACCACAGACTAATAAGGGCGAAGATATCCCTCAATCTAAAGCGAACAAGGACAAAGTTAATCACACGGAAACAGGCCAACCTCGATAGCGTCAGGGCGAAAAGAGAAGAATTTAGCATTGCACTTAAGAACAAGTATGAGGCTCTAGGACAGGAAGATAATGAGGATATAGAGAAGATGAACGAAGACATTACTAATCTGATCACCGAAACAGCAATCGAAGTAGGGGGCAAAGCACCAAGACATGTTGTGAGTAAACTCTCGGAGTCTACTAAAAATCTAATCAAGCAACGCCAACAGATGAGAATAACTAACTCAAGAGACAAGATAGAATACGCCGAGCTATCTAAGCTCATCAGTAAAAGTAGAGTCAGGGACGTACGTAACCATAACGTGAAAGAAATAGAAGCAGCCGTCAGAAAAGGAGTCAGCATCAAAACAACCAAAAGGAAGCTTTGTGCGGGAAAGAACATAATGCATGCAGTGAAAGATAAGCAGGGCAACATCGTTACTAACTTTAGTGGCATAACCAAAGTGGCCGAGGATTTCTATTCCGAACTATACAGCTCAAATAGGAGTCTCCCCACCATGAGTGTATTAAATGCCGAGCAGGACTACGAAATCCCATGCGTCACTGCGGACGAAGTTAGGAAAGCAATACAGGGCATGTCCCGCGGAAAAGCGGCTGGAGATGACGGCATAACCACCGACTTGATCAAAGATGGCGGAGACTTCCTTATTGGAAAGCTCGCGACACTATACACTCAATGCCTCAAAACTTCAAATGTACCCGAAAGCTGGAAAAACGCAAATATTCTATTATTACATAAGAAGGGAGATATTAAAGACTTGAGGAACTACAGGCCGATCAGTCTACTCTCAGCACTTTACAAAATATTCACAAAGGTTATCTCAAACAGAATAAGGGCCACACTTGAATTTAATCAACCGAGAGAGCAAGCAGGGTTCAGAAAAGGATACTCTACCATGGACCACCTGCATGCGGTCAATCAAGTGATCGAGAAATCCGCTGAATACAACAAACCCCTCTATATGGCTTTCATAGATTACGAAAAGGCTTTCGACTCGGTAGAGATACCAGCAGTTCTGGAGGCACTACGTCGTCAAGGAATATGTGATAGCTATATAAACACAATAGCCAACATCTATAAAGATTCTACAGCCACCCTGCTCCTCCATAAGAAAAGCAGAAAAATCCCAATACAGAAAGGTGTCAGACAGGGAGATACAATTTCTCCCATGCTATTTACTGCATGTTTGGAAGAAATCTTCAAAAGGTTAGACTGGGAAGAGACAGGGCTCAGGATTAACGGCGAATATCTGAGTAACCTGCGATTTGCAGATGACATAGTACTCTTTAGCAATGATGGCGACGAATTGCAAAAGATGATTGAAGACTTAAGCCGAGAAAGCGCTAAGGTAGGATTAAGGATGAACATGCAGAAAACAAAGATAATGGTAAGTGGCACGGCGAAAAAACGTCTATTCAAGGTCGAAACCCATACATTAGAAGTCGTAGAAGAATATCTGTACCTAGGACAGCTACTTACTGGAGAACCCACCCATATAAAAGAAATCCACCGTAGAATAAACATGGGATGGCGCGCATACGGCAGACATTCACAACTCATGAACGGAAACCTACCACTATCACTCAAACGGAAACTATATAACTACTGCATCCTGCCAGTACTGACTTACGGATCAGAAACCTGGAGAATTACAAAGAAGCTAGAGAGGAAGTTAAGAACCGCGCAGCGGGCGATGGAACGGAAAATGATAGGCGTTACACTAAGGGATAGGAAGACAGCCGAGTGGGTCAGAGAACAAACGGGGGTCGCCGACATAATGAACGATATTAAGAAGAAAAAATGGACATGGGCAGGCCACGTGATGAGAAGGCTAGATAACCGATGGACAGTTAGAACGACGGAATGGATACCAAGAGAGGGTAAGCGCAGCCGTGGGCGGCAGAGAGTAAGATGGGGGGACGAAATCAAGAAATTCGCAGGCATCAAATGGAATCAGCTCGCGCAGGACAGGCAAGGATGGCGAGGATTGGGAGAGGCCTTCGTCCTGCAGTGGACATAAAATTGGCTGATGATGATGATGACTGGGGGATGGGAAAAGGGGAATAAAAGTAAAGAGAAGGAGAGAGGGGGAATGCCTACAGGGCAGTCCTATACAATATCATAGGCGCTCGGCTAGGCCAGATGCTTTTAGAAAGGCCAAAAGCGCTTTCATTGCTTTCTGAGCCGTTGGACCGTGAGGACGGTATTCTAAGATTGTCTGTTCACAAAGTGGACGATCATCGAGCTTTGTGAAGGACTCGGTCATAGGCAGTCGATGTTCCTCAAATTGTGGGCAGTGGCACAACAAGTGATCTATGGTCTCTGCGCATCCGCAGACAGCACACGCAGGACTATCAGCCATTCCAATCAGCGCAGAGTAAGCGTTCGTAAAGGCCACTCCCAACCACAATCGGCAAAGAAGCGAAGCCTCACGTCGGTGCAAACCAGCCGGAGGTCCGAGTTGCAGCGATGGGTTTAGCCGGTGCAGTCTGGTGCGCCTCGTGTATGGGGTATTCCACTCAGTTAAGGACATGGTTCGCGCAAGAGTGCGAAGTTGTCTTGCAGCGTCGGTCCTTGAGAGCGGAATGGGAACACAGCGGTCTTCATCGCCTGATGTCCGAGCTGCCTTATCTGCGGAGTCATTTCCACTGATACCGCAATGGCCTGGTATCCATTGAAAATATATCCCATGTCCTTTTTCTTGTAAATTTTGCACAAGTACCGCGATTTCGTATGTAAGGTGGTTTTGCTCCACGTGTCGAAGAAACGACTGTATACTTTGTAGAGCTGATCTTGAATCACAGAAGATTGCCCACTTTGCAGGACTCTCAGCGTGTATAATATGAAGCGCTCCGCGGAGAGCCGCGAGCTCTGCAGCTGTAGATGTGGTGACGTGGGAAGTTTTGAAGTGCTGGGTGACTCCCATTCTTGGGGTAACTATAGCACCACCGGAACTGGTTGATGTGGTTGAGCCATCGGTATAAACTTCTGTGCAGCCCCTGTACTTCGCATACATGTGTAACATGCTTAGTTGTTTGAGTGCACATGGTGGTAAGTCCAACTTTCTCAGAATACCAGGGATGTTGAGGCAAACTTGAGGATGGTTCACACACCATGGAGGAATTGAAGCCTTTGTTGTAGGTGCATACCCTGACGAAAGAGAGGCACGGTGGGCGAGGACCTTTGAACTGAACGTTGTGCGGGGTCGTTCCACTGGAAGACCTGCGAGGTGGTGATTAGGGGTCCGGGCACAGTGTCTTATGTGCACACGCATTGTTTCAATGGTTACATGCGTTCTGACATTGTGATCGCGAGCGATTGCTATAACGTCTGTCGACGATGCGCTCTTTGGCAGACCAAGGCATATTTTCAGGGCTTGGGCTTGGATGCCTTGGAGTGTATTCAAGTTAGTTTTGCAGGTGTTCACGATCACTGGTAGGCTGTACCGCAGGAATCCAATGAAAAGGACTCGGTACAGCTGTAGCATAGATGTAATTGACACTCCCCAGGTCTTTCCTGCTAGGAATCTAAACATGTGACAGATTCCTGTCAACCGTTTCCTCACATAGTTCACATGGGGTGTCCAGGACAGATTTCTGTCAACAATCACTCCCAAAAATCGGTGACTTTTGCTATAGGGGATCACCTGCCCGTCGAGGGTTATGACGTATGGCGACATTAGTTTCCTGGTAAATGCCACCACAGCACACTTTTCACAGGCTAGCTGCAGACCTTGCTCACGGAGGTAGGATGATGTCAAGGAACCTGCCTTCTGAAGCCGCGCACGAAGCTGAAGTCGTGTCACAGCCGATGCCCATATGCAAATGTCGTCGGCATAGATGGAGAGCCGAACGGTGCCAGGAAGGATGCCGGCGAGTCCAATGAGCGTTAGATTGAAGAGAGTTGGGCTCAGTACTCCGCCCTGGGGAACTCCACGGCTACTGTAATGTTGAGAGGTTGGGCCATCCTCTGTAAGTATGTAAAATGATCGCTGCTCTAGGTAGCTACTGATCCACAAATAGGTCTTGCCACGAAGTCCGACTGCTTCTAACGTGCTCAAAATTGCTTCGTGTGTTACACTGTCGTATGCTCCCTTAACATCTAGAAACATGGCAGCAGATAATCGTTTGCGGGACTTCTCGTGCTCGACATATGTCACCAGGTCAATCACGTTGTCTATGGAGGAGCGACCACGCCTGAACCCGGACATCGCGTCTGGGTATATCTGGTAGTGTTCAAGGTACCATTCCAGCCGTGCTAGAATCATTCTCTCCATTAGTTTTCCAACGCAGCTTGCAAGTGCAATTGGTCGATATGATGCAATGTCTAAAGGCGACTTCCCAGGCTTAAGCAATGGAATTATGCGACTCGTCTTCCATTCCTTGGGAACCATGCCCAGTCTCCCACGAGCTGTTGTATAAGAGGAGCAGCACCTTCCGAGCCTCTTCCCCTAGGTTACGTAAGGCACGGTAGGTTATATCGTCTGGTCCTGGCGATGACGAACGCTTACACAAAGCAAGTGCAGCTTCGAGTTCACCCATAGTAAAAGGGCAGTCCATGCTCAGTCCTTTGCTCAAGAAGATTAGGATTCTTGGAAGGAGACAGACCAGAATAGGCCGTGAACTATTGGAAGCATTGTTCATTAAAGAGAAATGAGATAAGTGCGTAAGCGACACTTTTATCACTTTGCATAAGGCTGAAGACACGTTTCTGCACAGGTGTTTGCTGGTGTGAGGTGGTCTGAATTGTATGCTTCCCCTTCACCACCCTTTTAACCCCTCTTTCCTTCCTTTGTGACATTTGAACATGCTTGTATAAGCTGTTTCAAGAAAGAATAACCCAGTTGATAGTTTGCGCTCTTTCTGTCTGCCTAGTTTTTCCTGTGATCGTCCTTTCTTTGTGCAACCTACTCAAAAATGAGTCATGCACCAACTTGACCAGCAAGAAGTTCTTCTACGATACCCGATGAGTACAGAGGGCCCTTTTCTGAATGTGTCCGTCACCCTTCCAAGTCAAATCTTGTGTGAACCTCATCGTCACCTCAACGTGCCACGCCAGGTACACTGCCTTCTGCCTGCGAAAGAGAATCGTACCAGAAGATGCAAGTGCAATGTTTGGTTTCCTCAAACTGTGTGTGGGCCTTTTGAGACATATCTACAGATACTTAGAACGGAACTATGGCACCAAGCTCGGAGGATACAAGATATTTTAAAGATGCTATGCTATGTGGCGGTACCTGTCTGGATAGCCGAGATAAAATTAGGAGCTTCCAGAAGACCTTTAACGTGGATGACGGAATTTGGTGGGCCAGGTGCCTTCAACAAGCGTTCCACAGTAACAGAACAACCAGCCTTACCAATGGTTCAAGAAGCTACATGGCCATGGGAGATGTGGTGCTCCCTGGTGAAGTGGCTGGCATTATCAGGAAAGGACCAAAGTACAGTTCCGAACCTTCAGTTATGGTGCATGACTTACTAGCAATTAATCGCAGTATTTGAAGTCAAGCTGATCAAGAGGGGCGTGAGAAAGGTGCAGATGCCCTAAGGAAAACTGTGAACACAATGCCTGTCAAGCATGTCAAAGATCTGACCAGGAACGTCGTTACATTTTTCAAAACAGAACAATCTGCGGTTATTTCAAGCAGACAAAAAACGGGGGATTTGTCGTGTTAAGAGAAGAGGAGTTCAGAAAGAAGGCCGATGAAACCATCGCTAAAAATTTTGTGCGCATTTAACCAACTGCAACAAGGATCAAGAGCAGAGCCGCTGCAAGGTGCAAGGACCTTGAACTGGCTTGCAAGCTCAATAACTGGGTGTGAAAAGAAAGCGCTGGCCAGTAGCGCACCCAGGATCTCTGCCCCAGGGGGGGTTCAATTTTTCACAAAGGGCCGGGCATGCGATTACACAGTTGTTGCATGTGTAAAAAAAGTAAATAATAAAATGCCAAATAATAGTACATCAATGATGATGATTATTTTTATTATTTTTTCAATGTTTTGCAGACATTCGCACCATATTCTTCTAGGACATAGGAGCAGTTACGGAGTAGGAGTGGGGTAAGGTAGGCCTCAGAGGGGGGGGGGGGTTACAACCCCCGAAACCCCCCCCCGTCGGTGCCCCACTGGCGCTGGCCGTCTTCTTCACTGTAAAGACTCGCAAGGACTCGGTGCCATTTAGAACAATTGTCAGCAAGAAGGGCTCCTGGCAATGCCTTATTAGCCAGTTTCTGCAAAAGAATTTGACTTTCCTGCATGTTGACGAACCTTTTGCCACCAAGAACTCTGGTGAATCAGTGCGATTCATGAATTCCAGTGCTTGTGTAGTTTATGCATTCTGCATTGATGTGGAAGACTTGTTCTATTCGGTGCCCCATGGTGAACTATTTGTAGCTGTCAGAGACTGCTTTCAAATGAACAGTGTAATGAGATTTGAAAACGCTTCCGGTATGTCGCCTGACAGCTTCATGTCCTTGTTAGAGGTTTCTTTACAGGCCACCTTCATCTCCTATAACAGTGAATTCTACATTCAGCGTCAGGGCACTTGTATCGGGTCTTATGTTGCCCCAGTCCTACGTGACATTCTTTTAGCCGCCACTGACCGCTCACTGCAGCTCGCTCTCGCTAAACAAGGTGTTATCAAAACCTTCAGATACGTAGATTTTTTTAATACTTTTATCCGGACAGTGTTCCATTACTTGTTCAGAGTCAGCGAGTAGTATTCTAACCCCTTTTACGCTTCACGGAACAGGGTTGAAGTTTACGCACGAGCTTCCTTCTAAAGGGTTGTTGCAAATTTTAGACATTAATGTACAGTTCGGAACAAGTCATGTTTGCTGGAAATATGCACCGCGGACGCACAAGGAGCTGCCTTTCGATTATGTGCATTCGAAGATTATAAAAAGGGCATTTTCAAGGGCCTTAATTCTGCCCTCACTAAATCATGTCTGCATGCAATGCACGAAAATTTCCACAATCAAGCAGGCTGTTTTTGGCTGCCTTCCCCTGCGAGGTAACCACAGCAGTGACTGACAATTAAGATAAAAAAAAAAAAAAGTTCTGGATGCATTGAGTTCCTGCCGAGAAAGCCCATTGCTGTGCCATACATGCACAAGGTTGCCCACAATTTTAAAAAAGTGGTAAATAGGCATGCTGTCGATGTGGTGTTTTCGGCATCTAAGAAGCTGGCCGGGTTATGCCGTAGAATTAGCAGGAAGGAAGCCCGAGGCAAAGGTTGCGGAATCCAACATGACCAATTTTCTGTGGATTGTGCCACGAAGGTGGCATATGAAATACCCCTCAAGTGTGGAAGGTCATGACGTGGGCCAAACGGGGTGCTGCATGAATGAACGTGCAGGGGAGCATGCCTCGTCTCTTGAAAAAAAGAAGGAGCAAATTTGCCTGCCCACTGCAACACGTGCATGGGATGCGAGCCTTTGCTCAAGAAGATTGAAAAATTCTCTGAAAGAGCCGGAGCAGAATAGGCCGTGAACTTTTGGGAGTATTTTCATTAAAGGGAAAGGCGATAAGTGTGTAAGCGATACTTCTGTAACTTTGTATAAGGCTGAAGACAAGTTTCTGCACAGCTGTTTGTTGGCGTGAAGTGGTCTGAATTGTATGCTTCCCCTTCACCCCCCTTTAAGTCCCTCTTTCCTTCCTTTGTGACGTTTGAACATGCTTATATAAGCTGTTTCAAGAAAGAATAAACCAGTTGATTAGTTTGCACTCTTTCTGTCTGCCTAGTTTTTCCTGTAATCGTCCGTTCTTTGCACAACATACTGAAAAAATAAGTGTTACAGTGATGATGCCCATTTTCATTTGTAAGAGTACAGCACTTGGAGAGCAACTAGTTTGGTATATGAAAGTGTGGTGCTCCTAAAGAAGACCAGCTTGTAGTCATTGCATCTTAGTTTCACTTTGCAGAAATGAAAGCATCACGGTACTAAAATGTGCCTATACTACACGGTAACGTTTCATAATGTGGAGTGAGCTGCAAAACATAGAAAAACTACAAATACCACTGTACAAAAATCCGTATACAGAAAGTGCAACTATTTGTAATGCTTGCAGTGTGATTGTCTAGTCGCCTAAGATTTATGCAAATAAAATGAGCAAGCTGGTCTTGCAGCAGGGTTACCATAACGGGAAAAAAAAAAAAAAGAAATAGATTACACAAATTGGAGGACACCTTCAGTCGAAACATCCTCTTGTATTGCTGATAGTCCTCATACAACGAAACAATCAAACTGAAATTGAATGATCAATAAATGCATAAAATTAAAATGAGATTATTAAAACTGAAACTAAACGAAGTGAACTAACAAACCACAAGAAATAATAAATGAAGGGAAATACTGAAAATAAATAAGAAATTAATTTCTTTCTTGCTGCAGCGCCATGGTCTGTGCCAAGGAGCCCAGCTTACTCATGCTGCCCTCCTGAGCCGCTGCCGCCCTCTCTCTGGCTGGTGCCCCTTTGCACGCCGAGACAGCGAAGCTGCTCATCAACTGGTCCATTCCTCAGAGAATCTGAAATCAAGAATCGTGGTGGAGTGGCGTGAGTTTCTGATTCCTCACAACCGGCTGGCGACTAGAAGAGGCTGTTGTCAAGAATCACAATGTGCACAACAATTTCCTCTCTGGTGAGGAGCCACTGGCCCGACTGCATCCATTGGTGGTGTCAAGCGTCGTGTACAAGCTATGCCCTCTTTGTTTGGACAGGCAATAAACCTGCTGGAACTACTCTTCAGTCATCTACTCAAATGCATCTCCTTCAAACAGCACTTTTCAGGGTAACCAAGCTTTTGCCCGGCTGTTGCTCTTTGCCTAGCCATGGTACCGTCCCTCAAAATATAGCACATTTCTTATTTGTATTCCAAGTTGGTTTGTTTTTTTCTGATTTGTAATTCGGGTATGATAACAGAGCATAAAAAATATTTATATCCTTGATGTAAAGTGACACCGAACATTCTACCAACCCGGTGCATCTCGTCACCCTGAGCAACACTGCGGACTCACTGAGAGGACATGGCCACAAATATAGAGGAAGAAAAGAAACTAGGAGGCGGCGCCACGTGACTTCACTAGCTTCAGCAAGCCAACCTCCTGTGTCGTCGCTTCAGGGACCTTGTGCGCGGTGCCTCTTGGGTAGGATTAGGCCCACAAGGTTACCAGACCACTCGAGGTTGGTTGTTTGGCAACTGGTAACATTTCATGGCACCTGCCACTCGCAGCAGCGTACGCAGCATAGGCCCGGTAGAGGAAGTACGACGAAAGGCCGACGAAAGGCGTGCCTGACCCTTATCTACATAAATGATAAGGCGTCAGTTACGCTCACTGCTGAGGTCATTAGACTTGCCAGCGCTCTCGCGTGGAAAGCTGTACAGAGCGTGTACCGCGATCCATATTTGCACATTAAGGTTTGTGAAATCAGTGTGGTGCACTTTAACTGCGGTGTGTCTTTCTAGCAAATTTGCTCCGCTGTTTTGCACTTACAGCTGTTTCGAGGAACATCATATGGCGCGTTTCCACTTGCCAGTCTCGATGTGCGTGCTTCATTTTGAGACAAATAAATAGCATTAAACGCTCGACAAGCCGAGGTCATCGCCGTTTACTCAGATTTACAGCTGTTTTTTAGCAGTGTGTGGCGCCACGTCGTTATTCTGTCTAAACTCTCCTCGGGCATACAGTTCGTTACGTAATACAGCTAAAGGACGGAATTCGTGCATTGTGTGGACTAGTCCGTGGGCGTCGGCAGGATTTTGTCTTGAAGGCGGCAAAGCCTTAACGTCAGAACGGTTGGAGGGGGGGGGGTGAATAATAAACAGCGAGACTCCACAGTGTCCTAATCGCAAAAAAGTAAGGAAGCACGACTGTGAAGAGTGGGGACATCGGTGAGAGAGGAAGGGTGGCAGGTGTGACTTCGTTCGGTTGTAAGTGCCCTCTTACACCTCCCTGGATTAGTCAGCACTTTTGAATGTT
>JABSTT010002011.1:0-56078 GCA_013339685.2 Hyalomma asiaticum
CGCTGCCGGTGCTCATTAACACGAAATTCTCCTTCACTCTATCGTTCCTAGATGGGGGTACCACCAATGCGTACCATGAGTGCAGTGAAAGGGATGCGGTGCTAACTTATGTGTAATTGGGCTTGCTGTATACGTTGCCTTTCACCGAAGTTCACTTAGATGCAAACTGTAAAGCGATGTAGTGAAGATGCAAGGCCCGTTTGTTCCGCATGAACACAATGCGTTGGCGGTGAGCTTGGTAGACATTCCAGGTGCTGTCGTAGCATCTCGGGTAGTTGCATCCTGTCGTGGCATCCCGCCTGCGCTCTGCAAGGGCCCGCCGAATCAACGACAACGCGCCAGATAGGCGGCACCCGTTTCAGCGCGACTTAGTTTGCCGTTGACACGCGATCTTTGTACGACGTTCACACACGCAAGCCGGCACAAAGAGCTCGCCTTTGAAGACGAGAAACACCGTTTGTGATAGCTTATAATTGATGTGTACACATAAGAAGCGCATAGACACACATGCAACCTACTGAGCTTTAGCGAAGTATCGAACATGGGCCTTCGAGGTGCCAAGCAAGGACGCTACCACCATGGTACGGCTGCTTCTCCCGCTTGTTATATATAGTAAACAAACCTATTTCACCAGGAGTCGTAAGGGTGGTGCATGTGTAACGTGAATTCCGCTTCTAATATGTGATAAGCACAATTATAGCAATACATATATTCTGCTACTATTCGGTAGGCTTTTGTGTAACTGCTTCATCAGGTAGGAATACTTCAATGAACGATGCTTATGTGAGCACATGAAGGCACCGTATAGTGCATTTTTCTTTGACAAAACATATGTCTGTGCTTTGGACTAGCATAAGTTCCGACGTTGCGTCGTGCCATGAGAAACCAGAGCCGTGTCGACGTTGGTTGGCCACAATAAAGACACTCATAAGTGGGTACATAAGCTTCTTACACGTAAGCCTTGATAATACGCGTAAGAGTGTGCCGAATGCTAAAGAATTACATTCGTCATAGGCAATTTCCTCGTGCTCTACTAACCATACTAATGGTGTTATCTGAAGCATTTCAGAGTGGGCGTTTCATATTGATATGTTGAATTGGAGCGAAGAAGCCGAGTAATTATAAGTGAGAATCAATGATTTGCAGGTTCCTGCTTGAGTAGGAAGCGAGAGCGGGCACATACATACATACATACGTACATACATACATACATACATACATACATACATACATACATATATACATACATACATACATACATACATACATACATACATACATACATACATACATACATACATACATACATACATACATACATACATACACGCATGCATGCATGCATGCATACATGCATACATACATGCATGTCACCGATTCTCACTGTCCCTGGGATCTGCAGGAACCTTTTTATAAGCAGACAAAATTGAGCGGATTTCAAGTTACGCTTAGCAATCGTGTCGATTTAGAAAAATACCCAGAGCACGCTCGGATCAGGACAGACTAGGTGTCAGTAAAACGCTAAAGCGATGTGCATCAGAGAAATATTTCCTGCGCTGATTTAGCTACGTTTTGCCATGAATTAAGCGTGTTGCTTACAGCTCAAGTGCCCCGTTTTGCTCAGGTACGATGTCAAGGCCACGTGTTCGGTGGAGTCTCGGACGGATGTGGCACCAGTGTTATCAATGCTTAAAAATGGGAGTAAGACAACAGATTTTCTACTTATTTTTTATTCACAAACACAACACATTCCTCCGTGGAATGTGCTGTATACGGGGGATGGTGGGGACGGTGGCGGATAACTTGTGTGTATAATTCCTAAAACATTTTTGTGTTCATATATGGCGCGTCTAGCTCTCTCGCTATAGTCTCCCTTGGGCAACAGCGATCCAACGCACATGGTGTAATCATATACATTTACCGTGCCCTGTGCCGAGTGACTTCGCATGTAAGAGATTTAGCAGCTGAAAGAAGTACGCAATAAGTCAGAAGATAGGGGCTTGTGCCAGTATCGCCAAAGCACGAGCATGTAAATGTACGATGGGCTATGGAAATGGTTGAAAAGAAAATTGTTTCTCGCCGAAATTCTCAGCTAGCGCTCACTCTCAGAGAATACGCACAGAGAGAATACTTAATATAACCTGTCAGGAGATGGACTTTGCCCCGCGACGGTACGCTGGCAGCTGTGACACTCTGCTGCTGATCGAAGGTCGCAGGATCGAATCTTGGCCGCAGTGGTGATCTGTGCGATCCAGGTGGACGTTAGAGAACCACAAGTGGTCGAGATATCCCGAGCCGTCCGCTAGGGAGACTCTCATAATTATATCTTGGTTTTGTAACAAAACCCGAGCAATCATTGCTGAGATGCACTTCGCAAGGTTAATTTTGTGCGAATTTCCAGTTCCTTACCGGCATTTGATTATAATTACTCATAACGACACTCTACTGTAGATTTAAGTGGCTTCATTGCGCCTGTTTTCTATTTCAGATAAAAGTATAGCGAGAAACTATAACTTTCATTTCCATGATCCAGTGGCTCACTGTGCCGTGATCACATTCACGGACTACTCAGGTAGATAAAATTATGAAAAAATCTTCTCACTCACCTCTCTTTTATCTTATTGTTATGATACCGTATTCGCTTGCTAGCACTTAAATTACTGTAAAAAAAATGAAGGTGCTGCTTTCATTCCTTTCCCACGGCACTAGCAAAATCAAATAATGTGTGCACAATGTGAACAATAAAATGGAAATTGAATCCGTCATTTAAAAAACACGAAAATACATTAGTTTTGAGAAACGTCCAATCGATTCGCACTTGTCTTGTTTTTAATCGCCTCCAGTTAGGGCCGCTGATGTGCAGGGCTGTAATAGCCCTGTATTAATTAGAGGTTGATCGCAAAAGGTCATGAGCCTGGTAATCGCCATCTTATTTATTTATTTATTTATTTATTTATTTATTTATTTATTTATCGTGCAAATTTTTAAACCGACTGCGTAAGTGACGAACGCCAAGTTCTTTTGTGGGCATTAGAATTGAACGGTGGCAGAGTCTTCGAACATCAACACATAAGGAGTAGTGGAAAGGCATGTTCATTTGAGCCTTCTATAAGATTATATAATTTAAAAATCTTGTTTTTATGCCGTTATCACTTCCTTAAAGATGCACGTGACACTGTTTTGCGTGTATATGCCGTTATTCAAAGTGCCGTATGCCCCTCACTTCATATAAATTTATGGAACGCTTTCGCATTTCTTCACGAACATCGAATGTGTGGAATAAATCGCGCCACAATTAATTTCTTTATTTGCCTGCACATGTGTTTTAGTGTCGATTGGCTCAGCCTAAGAGCACGTGCTACATTTATCACCTACTGAAGCGGTATACGCTGCTTATGTGGGTTACAAAAAAAATATCATCATTCAAACGTGCGATGGCCCTAAGATTTTACAGCATTTGTAGATAGTGCTGGCCCATTCAGATTTCGTTGACGGTGCGTGAAGTGCGAAGTTTGTTGCCACCATCAATGATAGGCGTCCGGTTACGCTAAAGCGTCTCCAAATATTTAGGTTACATCAAGTTATTTGTGATCGAGTGATTGAGCATTCATTTAATAAAATTATTCTTATCGGTCTTTGGCGTCCTCCCGCTTTGTGAAGTCTCGTGATTTCATGGCGACAATGGGACACTATTCATAAAATGGATCATGCGAACATTAGAGGCTTTTACTCTCCGTTCAATGCAAGTTTGAAAAGAACAGTGTTTCACACAAGGGAGTTCGGCATATCGTTGTTAAAAAACATCTCGCATAATGGTGCCAGTCTTTAACAAAAATACCAGTCACGCAAATTTTGGTAATGACAAGTTTGCATGTTTTCTTTGCCCGTGAGAGTTTTGACTGGAAGCAAAGTGGCTGAACATTGTCATAGAACGCTGTAATGGGCACATATTTTTTGGATAATAAACTTTTGATTAGTTTACACATTGCCATGCTCTTTTGTTAGGCACCTTGAGGTGTGAACTGCACACTTGGAAAGATTACGCATCCTACGTATACTATGGGAACTGCCAAGAAGAATACGACTATCAATGCCCCGGACGTGAAAGCCACAGCGTGTATTTGAAACACTGTCCGCACATCGTATAAATAATGGAGTACAAGATAAATTTCTAGAATACATTTCTACAAATGGAGATACATTTCTACAAATGTGTGTACTAGTGGGAGGCCTGGGTTTTCAATTCCTTTTTGATAGGCTACCTGTGGTGTGTGCTAGTGGAAGGCCTGTGTTTTCAATTTCGTTGTGATATATGTACTTGTCTTCGTCGCCGTCCTGACGAAGACAAGTTCACTTGTCGAAACTTTGGCTCCTGCGACATTGCTTGTTCTAAATCGTTTTTAGCGATCTGTTCATCGATGACGCATGAAGTAATTTACCGTAATGTGTAAAAGAGGGCTCAATCAAAAGCCCATTGCAGGTTACAGATGATGAAAGGAGCAAAAACATAAAAATGACAGGGGTTCTAACGAACTGCTGGAATCTCTGCTATACCAAGCGGTCAGAAAGAAGCTGTTTTAGATTGGGGTAAGTGTTGCGAGGTGCAACTAGGCTAATGAAACTTGCGTTTCTTGAGCACTACTGCCTGCGAGGCTAGTTTAACATGTAGATCTACTTCATTCTAAGAACGACAGTCTGACCTAACGGCGGATCCCACAATCGGGGGCGGATGAACGCTCCTATAGTCGCTCTTACTAAGGAAATTTGGACTTAATGGCTTTGTGACTTGTATTATTATGCATGTTTCATTGGCACAATATTTTTGCGGTTGAGCAACAACAGGCAATAAATTCAAAAGTGGTGTAGCGGTAACGCAGTGCATCGTTAAAGGACTTCTCAAACAGCAGTGCACTACTACAGCAAGCATTTGGCAGCACAAGAGAACGACTAAGAAGGATTCGGCAGTGCTGCCAGTAGAAGCGAGCACAAGACACAGTGATTGTTAGCTAGTTTATGCAGTACTTCGAGCACTATTCCCGCACTAGCAAGCACTCGCTGACTGCACCTTGGCTGACACTTGCAGAGATTAGAAATCTTGAGCCAAAAATAAAGAACTCTTGATACTATAACCTCCCTTTAGAAATCAATGCGGGACACCGTCTGAGAATTAGCGAACACTTTCCGTACTAGCATATCATTTGCCGCATCAGACCAAGATTGCCAAGCAGTCGCACACAGAGCCAACCTTGGCCTAAGCAAGCAAACACTTAGATCCCACAAGCCAGTGTCGTCAACCGCTAGTCAGAATTTGCCAAATATAGACAGTCCTAGTGAGATGTGGTCCTTGACTAGGTAGCATTACGAAGAAGTGCCTGACAGGTATGCAACACACTTTCCTCATAGATTAAGTGCGCTACGCATAACGACTCGTCTGCCAGTGCGATTTAAGTTGCCACGCGTACTGAGATGTCCAAGTTGGAGAAACGAATGCACTGGCGCCTCCTATTTTGTGGTGTTTTTGCGACGCCAATGATTTTGCGACATGCCATTTATCACCGCATGTCTTCAATGCACACATAAGAATTACAATATGCGCATGGCTAATGACACTACCCGCACATATTCTTGACCTACGTATAGCTAGTTTTGGAGTTATTTGATGATGTGTCTAGAACAAGTGTGAATCATTTTGGGCAGTTACACCCTGATATGAGAGAGCTGTTGCATCTGGGGAAGTCATTGTCTGAACATCCGTGGCGCGACCTTTCATCGCATTTTCTTATACTTTCATATTCTGTAATGCTCATACTGAAACAAAGCGGGTAATGAAAGAAATTACGGTCTCATAATAGCGCTCTTACTTTCGTGATAGCACGTTGCATTGACGGAAACGAAAAAAAGAACGTCATCTTGAGAGTTTGAGAAAAGATATTAAGTGAGCGTCTGTTATCGAGTAAACAGAGGTTCGCCGAATGCGTTGTAAAGCTCCTTGAGCTGGGGCCACTGCGGTCGTACAGGCATTAGAGTAGTCGATTGGTGTACAACGATGACTGCGGAAGTGGAATTTCCATGGCGGCGAAATGCTATAGGTCAGCGTACTGTGTCATGAAACTGCAGGTTAAATAATCCATAATTATACTGTGTGATAGAGCCCTTCATATTGCGCGGTTTGTAATCGTTGAATTCGCGGGTAGAAGCCCAGGAATTATCGTTTAGAACACATGATTTAATGGTGCCGGCTTCAGTACAATGCATTCGTTTATGTACAGAGAGACACAGATAAACGGATGGAGGGAACGGACGGATGCGAACCATATAAATGGGGGGGGGGCACACCGCCAGTACATTCTTGAACGCTAGAAAAAAAATGTGTATTTGCTGGCGGAGCCAAACAAATGCGTTCAAGCCAGGGAGAAGCAGTATCGCGATACAAAAGTCAGGATAGTTTCTTATAGATGCTCTTGATTACTGGCGTTACGGTATCAAGTTAGATTTGAGTCTTTGGATCTCAGTAGTTAAACGACAGAAAAAACTGCTTTTATTTTCGCGCACTAAGGAGGGAGCGATGCTGAGCTCATATTCGCACTTATCGAATACTTAAAGCACACCGCCATTACATGTTCAGCAGGTCATTCTCCACTCGCGTGTTGACTGCAAGCACACAGCCTATTGAGATGTAATAGGATGTATTTCCAGGCTAGTTGTTCAAACATCGTGGAAAAAACAGCGCGAACACAGGGACGACGAAAAAAGGAACACAAACCACACCCCGGAGCTCCGTTTTGTGGTGTATGTTCCTTTTTTTGTTGTCCCCGTGTTCGCGCTGTTTTTCCCCCAATTGAGATGTCGTGCAGCCAGTTCTTTGCTCCGTAATCTAGTTATGCCCGCCACTGATATATGCTACGATTATGGCACGATCACTATGGCAGCAGATTAGCGACCTCGTCAGGGACACAAAACTACAGTACGCCTCCACAACTAGAAGTGTTTTGACCGCTTTTGTAACAAATGCTGGAGCACGTGGTAGCGTTTCCAGGAAGGTAATAAGTAGCGTGCTTCGGTTAAGCATACCGATTCGTTAGGTTGGAAACTTCCTCGTTCGGGGCAATGTTCACATAGTATGTCGGCAACACGCTATTGACCGCAATATGCAGCACATCTGCGGGCTAAACATTGTTCACAGTGCACTGTGGACATCGGCTATCACATGAAAATACCATAGCGTATTGCCAAGACGCCTGCTTGCAGCGCGATACCAGTGCATGTCAAAGAACCTCAGCGGGTCGAAATTCCAGGAGCCCTCCACTACGCCTTCTCTCATAATCATATGTGGTTCTGCAACGTAAATCTCCAGGAATGAAATCTCAAATCACTGCCACATAGGTTGGATAGGACACGGTCTTCCCTTGACCAACATTGCTATTTGACAATTATTATGCGAAAGGCAATATAGGAATAACGCAATAAAGCGAGAAAGAAAGAAAGAAAGAAAGAAAGAAAGAAAGAAAGAAAGAAAGAAAGAAAGAAAGAAAGCTTATTCAGAGCCTGCGCAAGATACATTGAAGCCGTCGAAACACTACCCACAATCTTGCCCTAAGCCTACCGGTACCTGACGGTGGTAATGACAGTGAAGAAAAAGGGAAAGAAAAAAAAAACAACCTTAGGTTGAGCAGAAAGGTTTGTCAGGCTGGGAGAGGATTACGTGATAATGGTTATCACGTAGCCATCTCTACGTGATACATGAGGCAACGTGATAATGGTTATGTGAATAACAGAGAAAGAGTGCAAGAGGGAGAGTAGATCTATTCACAGACTACGGAAGATATATCCACGCCCTAGACCAAATACCCACACTCTTGGCCTCATACCACTGCTCTATCACAGCCCCGCCGTGATGGTCTAGTGGCTATGGCACTCGCCTGCTGATAAGAGAGTTGCGATCGGGTCCCGCCACCAGCATGCTGCATTGTTATGAAGGTGAAATGTTGAGGCCTGTGTTCTTGGCGACGTTAGTGAACGCTGAAAAACCCCAGGTGGCCGAAATTTTCCGGAATCGTCCAATAAAGCGTCACTCACAATTCTATCGTAGTTTTGGTGCGTTAAATCACAGAAATCAATCAAAATCGCTGATACATGGCACTGAATGTGATAGCGACAGAGCTGCATGATAGTGACACTGAAACTTGATTACTTGGCCACAACACCAAATCCAATTTTGCAGGCGAGGTAGTTGCTTTACTTAATCTGTTGTGCTTCTGGAGAACTTTCTAGGTCGCCATAACGCAAGTGCGCATACACCTTCGATGTTCGGGGGACGGCCGTCACCTCACCTTCGGGCCGCAGGCCAGGTTACCGTCACTCGGCCACCTATGGCTAGTAGCGTCTCCCACTCTCAAGGCGAGGGTGGTACGAGCACGTGCTACGAACTAGTAGCTGAATCCCGAGCAATCTTCGTGCTCGCACATGCTCTTCAACGTAGCTATGGCAGCATCTCCGAAAAAGAAAGGTAATATGCAACGTTATGGCGCGTGCCGACGAAGGTTGAGCTTATTTTCATTTTCTCATTGTGTACACTGCAATGCACTCACCGGGACAAGGACAAATATGGCCCCAATTATGCAAATCCTCGCATCATGGCGGTATAGTCGTTATGATGCTACAAAGATGACCTGTAAGAGGGGGTTCAGTCCCTGCCTCGACGGTCGCATTTTGATGGAGGCAAAGTGCTCGAGGCTCATGCACACAGATTTATGCGCGCTTAAGGGGGTCCTGAAAAGACGTGCACGATCTGTACAAACGAATTCACTCCGCAACCAAAGCTCTATGTGCCAAGCAGCGTTCGCGCTTGGGCTGTCGGGGTCTGCTGCCGTCGCCGCTAAAGCAAGACAACCGCTCGTGTGAATACTGCGTAGAAAAAGTGCACTGCCTATAGAAGTGCACGCTCGCTCTTAGGGACGCGAACTAATGATGACGATAGTGTTAGTTGAGAGCTAGGGCTCTCGGCCTCTCCTGTCATCGTCACCGTCACGGTAATGTAAGCGGTCAAGCTATGCTCAAATAAAAACCAATACATTAACTGACATTAGCTACGTGATGGCTCATGTTGTAATCAAGTTAAATAGGTATATAGTTGAAAAAGATGCATTCTTGCAGTCCTTTACATCTCATTGCCAATTAGAGGCGATTTACAGGTGCATCACTGCGCGCTTTCCACTTCCTCAAGTTTCGTGTTCGTGGAGCTGCTTTATGGGTGGGTTCGAAAAGGAAGAAAAAATTTCTCAACGGGATATTTTGTAATGGTTACTAGGCGAATGTCATGGTTGCTTAATTGTGTTATTTACTACGAGGTTTTTTTAAGTATGTGCAACACCAAAGATTGAAGTGGTGCGACTCAAGGAGCTTTCAGTTGCCCACAATCATGCGCCGCGTCATGGGCGTGCCAGACATACTCGCGACTGTTAGCACTGAAGTCATGGGTCATTGTTCAGCTTAAGAGCACATTTATCTCGTAGTGATTTAAAATTCTCTTTCTTAAAAGAGGAGCACATATAGATTATAATATTGGAATTTACAGTTATAAGATTCCGCCGGAGGGCAAATAGTGTCTGCCTGTGTTAAAGGGTGCGTGTATTGACCTGAGGTCCGCGACCAGTATTGTTATCGCAACATTTTTAGTAACAGCGTGAAGCGCCTTCCCAAGTTCCGAGGCTGCGAATATCGTAAATGGTGACGCATCAAGCTTCGGCGTCGTGTATTTGTGCAATGCATCAGTAGAATAGAGAAGCCATCGCGGTCGTAATTCAGCCCTCGAACGTTCCATGGACGCACCAATCGAACGCAATCTTATGATTCCCTGGTGCGAAAGAAGCGCTCGTTTGTCCACATATTTCGGGCGTTCCCAGATTTTATAACATTAGCTGTGTTCTTCAAATGGCCGAAATTAGTGACTGCGATTTACGACACCGCCTCCACAGCTGTCGTCACCGGTGTCCATAGCCCTTGTCACTCACTATGAAAAAAAAAACCTATATGCCTCTGTGGATTTGAAACCAGCTAAACAGCAACAGCAGCATCCGCCACTGCACTTGTAGAGGCGCGAGCCGATGTGTCCCTGAAGTACCTGCTCCACCCTGAGTGGGAGACTCCTCATTCTCTTTCAAATAAATGTTGTCTCTGGCGCCCTCTGTGTCACCTCATGGTTGGGCACTTTTGCTGTAGACCACGGCTGTCATACGGCCGGCCGCCGCCGTGGTGTAGTCGTTATGGCGCTCGGCTGCCACACACAAACAAAAAAACGCGCGTTCGATCCCGGCAGCGGCTTTCGCATTGGTCGATCGGTTCCTCTAATGGTATGTCCATCAATGGCACTGACTAAGATTTTCTCTTAAGAACATTTCTGTCGCAAGTTATTTTTCTGGATACGAGCCCTGGTCTTCGGCTCGAGAATTCTTCGCAGCAGCGTATGAATAGTTTATTCCAATGTTTTACGGAATGGGCTTCTCGTTGAAGCATAGTTATTGGTGTGTATGTGTCAGATGCGTCCTGAAAGAGAAACAATCCCGTAGTTGTACTGGTGAATTTTTTACTCCAAGTACATGTGCGAGTCCTCCTTTCTCCAGCCGCTGTAGTTTTTCTGAACGTATAAGAAGTTCTGGAAGCATACGCAACTGGCTTTACGGTTCTACCTACCAAAACATCAGCAACAACGACACCTACTCCGTATTTGGATGCGTCGCAAGCCAGTTGCAACGGTCGTATTGGTAGTTGTGTGTTAAAATCGGTCAACTTGCAATGGTAGCATTGATGAATGGAAAACACTACCGGCAGCCTCTTCTCAACATCAAAGTGCGCCTTCTTTCAGCAGCTTCTAGAACGGGCACAAGAGGGTAGATAGCTCTGGCACAAAAATTCCACAGAAGTTGACATTACCTAAGAAGGGCTGAAGCTGCTTCTTGATGGCTACTTCAGGGGCTTCTACAAGAGCAGCGGTCATCTCAGGTGAACTTTTGGTGCTGTTGGCGCAAATATTGTCCAAGTAATGAAGTTTTTCTTGAAAGATGGTGCGTTTGTCCCGCGTACTCTGACCCCAGGCTGTAACAGGAGACTTAGAAACGTCGCGATGCTTTGAATATGGTCTTTCGTTTTATCGCTACCAAAGATATCCATGCAACGGCTCACTCCTTTCAAGCCTTTTAGCGTTGTGTCCATAATGCGCCTAAAAATAGATGGTGTCGAAGACAAAGGAAACGGCAAAGAATTCACGGGGTAGAGTCCTTTGTGAGTGTTCACCGAGAGGTATTTTCCTGAACACTCTTCCATGAACACCTGGTAATAGGGCTGTTCAGGTCAATTTTTGAAAGATACTGGCCGCCTGCGAGAGCGGGAAGTAGGTCTTCGATCCTTGGAAGGGGGTGCCGGTGAATGTCAGGAGAAGCATTGACGGTAGTCTTCTAATCACCGCACAAGCGGATCCCGTCCCTTTTATTCACTGCTGATACCACTGGTGTTCCGAACTCACTCATAGTGACAGGATCTGTGATGCTACGTTTCTCGAGCATTTGCAGTTCAGCTTGAACCCCTGGTTGAAGGGGAGACGGTACGTTCCTTGCCTTCAGAAACTTCGGGCGTACATCTCGTAGAAACCCCTTTGTAGGCTCGCCTGCAATCGTGCCATGTTCGTTCCTGAAAAGTTGTCTGTGACTCTGCAATAGCGCTTCCGACATGGCGTTTCATGGGTTTGTGAACGGATTGCAGGTGCTAGCTTGGTTAAGAACAGTATGCTGTTCCAATTCAGATGGCTAGGACGAGGCCAGTCTCCACCGAAAAGGGCAGGTTCGCTTCCGTCTGCAACGTATAGTGGCAGAGTTTCTACTTCATTGTCGTATCGGATCAAGACGCTAACCAGACCTCTTGGCACGACCAGTGCTCTCGTGTACATCCGGAGTCTCAGTGACCTCATTGATGGCTTCATATTGCCGTGCAGCTTCCTGAACTACTGCAGCGGAAAGACGGATACCGGAGCGTCAGTGTCTAGTTTCATTGAAAGCGGCTTTTTGTTCACCATCACTTCAAAGGTAACTGGGTCGTGGTCACAATTGTTAACGGTATTCATGTGCACAGCGCAATCACCGCCCACATGCGCGGGAATTTTGAACTTTTTCTGAACGTCGCCTTTGTTACGTGCAGCGCCGCGGCGAGCTCGCTGAATGTGCCCTTTCTTCTGGAATTTCAAACACGAATTTCCCATGTGCAGGCAGGCTCAGCTCGCATATCTCGGGGAGCCGCGGCGAAAACATCCCGCACTCGATGCGCTCTTGGATATGTTGCGTTTATGCCAAGCTCCACCCAGTGCCGGCGCTTCTTTGTGTACGTGGAGCTTTTGTATATCGGATAGCCCCTACCGCTGCGTGCAAGGCGATAATGCTTTTATTTGAGGCCCCCCATGGAAACCGCTTTTTCGACTGCGCAGTGGAACGTCAGCCGTTTTCCTTATGTGAAGAGAACACGCTGGATAGCTCCACGCTTGAGGCCGCACAAGAAACGATGAAGCATTGCCTGGTGAAGGAAGGTTCCAAAATCACTGGTCTGGATCAAGTTCCGCAGTTCAGCGACATATTTAGCTATTGTCTCCCTGTCTCGTAGTGACCGGTTGGAAAATTTCGCCCGTTCTGCCATGACTCATGTCTGTGTTGCAAAGTGACTCTTCTGCAAGCTCTTGAGCTAGTAGATCGTTCAGGTGGACGGTACCTCCGGTGCTGATATCCATTTAAGGAGATCACGTGTCGTGGGACCGACATGGCTTAGAAAAGTGTGCATATTATACTCTTCAGCGACTTTCTTTACTTTCAAGTACGAAATATGTCTGCGTACTGCGTACACTGACTAGACATTTGTCGACTCGAATGGTTCTAGGTATCCCAGACGGCCCATGCTATATCTTCCCGGGAACATGTTCACTGTGGAGCATGAGGCCTTCATTTCTGGATTACGGTTGTTCGCTGATCGTGGCTGGATTCCGTTGTTTGCTTTATCCCAACTTCGTCACCAGTGCTGTGTTCTCATGCATCAAATCGGGGAATGAAAAGCCAGCCTAGCACGAAGACAAAGAACTGGTACACGTTTATTAAGTAGTGTACATACCGTAGGGAACGCGGGGCAAGAGAGGAAGGGAGTCTGTGCTGAAGCTCTATATTATACCACTTTATTGAAGGCGTCACGTGCAAGCAGTCATGGCTGCTTGTTTATGCTTTCCCAAAGGTCCTAGGAGCATCCAGGCACGACATACTACCCCTCCCTCCCCCCGTGAGTGTTTTTCTTTAGGTGTCCCGGTAGATGCAGCTATCGGCACTCGACTAAGTTTATTCTCATTTTCCTGAAACTGTCTCACTTGGGGCGCATCTTCCCCTCAACGAGAGCTTTAAAAGCACGTGGTTTTCGATTACATTCCCGCCTAGGTTGTGAATAATTCAGCTTCTGCCTTACTTCTAATTTCACCAACTGCATAGGTAGACCACTCAGGCTTCGAAATAAAAGTATTACAAATAAACTCGCCTTACACAAGTGACCTAGTCGAACCCTTCAATGAATTCCAAACTCATGGATATCTACGAGAAAGCAGGAACCTGGACTGGTCCCTCCACAAAATCAAAACAGTTAGGTTAGCCTGTTGTACCCACCGTGGTGCTGATGTTCCTGGTGTTCGGATATTTGCGAAAGAATCCGCTAAAGGGTAGAACTAGCACAGTCTAGCCACAGACCAAAAAAATATTTCTCCAGCGCCCAAGTAAACACGCCGTCAACTGGTGCCACCGCGCGAAGACTCTCACTGTCTGTCGTACTACGCGTATGAGCGCAAATAAGGGGTCCCAACGCGGCACGTTTCGATAATCGAACCCAGTTGCAAGAGACCACTAGACAGTCTTTAAGAAAATGTGATATTCTGCTTCCCTTAAGAGTTAGGGTCCTCACAATCGTAACTGCTCTCTGTGTACGAGATGTTCAATGTCTCCTGATTAGCTCTCATGTAAATATTGCTAGGAGTGCCGTCAGCGCAACACTCTGGCAGAGTGTGTACACTGTCGCTGCCGTGACTATCTATCGAAATGGCGCATTCCATATGGACTCTAACAGAACTGTGTTCGTACTCAACTCTTCCCTGGCAGTATGCTTTATATAGTGGTCATACAAGAGAAATCGATTGCTCAATCTAATACAAACTGCCTTGGTTCAGCAGCCATCGTATGCAAGATAATCAATGGATGTGACATGAAGAGCATCGTTTATTCAGGCACTTCGCAAATGGCACTTCAGTAGAAGCTCTTTTTCTTAATTTTGCACTCTTTCTTGCTGTACAACACTTGTTTCTTGCCTCCGCAGTTATTATTGAAATAATCGCTGCAATTCGGCGTGAGCCCCTTGGAAACTTCGCCGTGAGGCAGATAAAGTTCGCACACTGAAAAATCGACGAAAAACAGTTTAAAAATTCTGAGAAATATCGCTTCCTGCTACTTTACCAACCTATTTCATTTTGTTTGCTCTGGATGCTGTATTACTGCATCGCTGGCAAAGAATTAATCTATGTCACCCAAGTTCACACCCAAATTTCAGGATGGTGCTTTAAGTCAACATTAGAAGCATGCACACTTAGGCAAAGGGGCTGTATGTTTTCACTAGGAAAGCTGAATGACTGCTTTCGCACATTCACGTGGACGCGTCAATCCTTTTGTTAGCTGCTTGTCAACGAAATGCTCCGGTTCTTTCGAAGAACTCTCAACGTAGCGATTTTACTGCTTGTGAAGCAATGGAATAATATCAAATGACACGCATACATGACGACCATTGCCCTAACAGGGACAATTGAACTTGTCGAAGTGCTGACTCTAGCGAGACTCCCTGTATCCCATCGTTTTCAACGATATGTTTACTCCTTCAAGCCGTCATCTTTCGCTGAGCATCTCTTCTTGTGCATATGCACAAACGAGTGGCAAGGAGGAGCATGCACAAACGAGCATTAATGTTCAAATCGTGAGTTCTTTTGTCACGGTCCTATGGCTTCTCATGGTCGTTCACTCTAAGGCCGCCACAACAACTTACAGAACTGAAGAAGCAAAAGCGAATTGTGTTTGTTCAAACTACAGGCCAATTATAAGAGACAGGCGACTGCTCAAAATGAATAAACAACGTGGTCTGCCCTTATTGTCTCCTGAATAATGTTGCTATTGTGTTGCTATTGAATGTCTGCTAAGGGTTGTTCACTGTGAACGTGCCGAAAGCTGATAAGACGCAGCCGCCTTGTGGTTATTTTTGTTGAGTTCTGAGCCAAAATACGCGGATTCGATGCTGCACGCAACGCTCGCATTTCCGGTAGAACTAAAAATTATAGAGGCTCAGGTACAGGCCGTGTACAAGGCGTGTTTAACAATTCCAGGTGATCAACATTACCAGAGCTCTCTACTTCGGCATGCGTACTACTCGTATTTTGGTCATGCCGCGTAAAGCACAAGAAAACATCATTCTTCATCTCAACAAATTTTTGTGGAGAACATATAAAAGGACATGATCATAAAAGAAACTTGTTTGACTGACTTGAAACATTAAGATAGGCATTGCTTTACTTACAGTTACTTCGGATGCTGTTTGTTTTCGTGATTAATCTGTTGAGTGGTGTGATTAAAACATCAGTGACGCCTTGTGCTTATTATTACGCGTATTTGTTCATTTTTATTAGAATCTCTCCACATTTGCCGGCTTCTGCGACTCAAAATCATATATTGTTCTTCGCATCTAAAACGTCGTCATTTCTTCCTAGCATAAAAACATAAGGCTATTCTCTGGCAAACTAATCATTAAGACACATAGTCAATCATTAGGGATGAACGCTATCCTACTTCTAAATAGCTATGCAGCGTGCGTATGTCAGTATTAGTAGAGCTATTGGCCTATTCTGCAATCACTTTCTTGCTGCCCGACCTAACACGTGCGCGGCTTCGAGCTATGGTGTAACTGAAGAAACCTTGCTATTGTGGGGTATGCGATGCATACTGAAGTAGGTCCAATAGGGAAACTACATTCACTTATCTTCTTATGCAGGGTAATCAGTATCAGTTCGTGCGTGGCAGCATTTCTGCGCACAGCGACCGGTAAAGTGTTCTTCAGGCAGGTACGCTTTAATCTGCAGCCTATGCTTTCACAGTACATTTTCTAAGCTCTTAAAGTGGCTGATGTGTCAACACTGAGGTGGTCGGAACTAACTGGAATGTCACGAGACACGAAGAGGAAATTTATGCGCACGCTCCCATGCTCAGCCCTAAAGAGTGTGGCTTCATATAATCATTTCGTATGGTGTCTGGCAATTGAAAATAAATAAGCAAATAAAAATATGTCAATAAAACGCATCCCACAGAGTGGCGACAGTTTGCGAAATGGACCCGTAAAAACATATTATGAGCTTCGAAAAAGAAACATGAGCAGTTGGTGCGTTCCGCTGCAATAAATATGCAACGGACATCAATTGAACTTAAGTATGGTGCACTTGTAAGACCTATGCAGATTTCACCGATGTTAGTGCCGGGCACGCCATCCCATTTTCAGCGAGAACTTAGGTGAATGAACGAATTGCAACATAACACGTAGATGCGCTTTAAAAACACAAAATAACAGAGTTGGAATTCTTCCTTGTGTTTCTGTGACTTGTGCTCGCAATAAAGTGCATGATGAATTAGCAAATATATACGGTATCGATGTAGCCACAGTAGACATTGTAATTGCCGCGCATGCGTGAGGTCGAAGGCTCCAAATAGCGGCCGCTTTCATGCAGACAGTAGCACCTGCGCCGAATGGTGTGGTTCTGTGAAAGGCGCGCAACTTTTCCAAGTGCAGAATTTAAAATTAACATAACGAATCAGCGAAAGTCAACTGTATGTAGATGAAAGCACATGTCCTTCGATACTTTCTAGCACAAACAATATATTTTTTTTTTCAATTAAAGGTATATTTCTTACCTGGTTCCTCGCCAGGCTTCCTTGTCAGAAAAATGCTACAATTACCTTGTGTAAACATCAGCTCCATTTGGCTGTAGGGTCTTTCGTCTAGATCTGGGCGCCAAGAAAGCAGCTTTAAGCAATGTCTCGAACGCACCTTGTCAGCAAAGTGATACTCTAGTGAAACAATGTCTTCGCAAATGAAGCATTTGTGCTGCCTTTTCTCAATATATAGCTGCAAGTGTTGGTAAGTGGAAATATTTTTATTTGTTTTGACCACGAGCGACCGCGTTCGTGCATGTTCGTGATGTTCCGAAAAACACTGGCGTTTTTGTTAGAATGACGAATTTGTATATATATATATATATATATATATATATATATATATATATATATATATATATATATATATATATATATATATATATATATACCGGGTGTTCGAAGCTAAGCTTTATGATTTTTTAAAATTAGGCGTTCGAGATGATAATTATCGCTGTCAGCAGCCCAATTAACTAAAATTTAATAATTCACTTTTTACTGGCTGCGGTAAGTTGGCATGTTTGTATTGAAAAAATGTAGGCAGTGGTGTTTGTACACAGTTTCATTTGGAAGATTTTTTCTAGCACGCCTGTGCTCCGAGATATCCGGCTCCAAAGCTTGTCTTTCGCATGATTACACATGCAAGAGGGTGGGGGTCCGCGCAAAGCTCCTCCCTAAAGTGACGCATCTGTTGTGTGCGCTGTTTAGTGTGTGAAGAGGGTGGAAGCGTAGGCATAGGTGATAACAATTAACCTTCCCCTCTCGTCCGGCGAAATCAAAATGTGACAGCGAGTGCGCCATGAGCCTTACGCGTGATCCTGATGAACGCGATAACAGGAGACCATTTTTCGCGACGTTTTTTCGTGACTTCAGATCACACGGAGACATCTTCTTGTGAACGCGTTAGCTTGACCGTCCTGTACTAGGGTGCCTCCGGTAGCACAGCGTCTCTGCATTGAAGGTCTACCAAGGAAATCCACGTGCAGTCCTTTCGAGCTAATATGGCTGCTTCTGGCGTGAGGTGTTCTACCAAAGAAAAAGTAGACGTGGTGCTTGCAATGGCTGAAATGAATGGCAACGCTTCGTTAGCAATGGAGCTTTACGCGTCTCGCCACCCACACCGTCCCCTTCCAACAAGGCCCACTTTCATAAACGTATTTCGACGCTTTTGCACAACACGCTCTGTCCACCTTCCAAGACGGACCACGAAGGCAATCGTCGATGAAGACTTTGAAATCGACGTTGTCGCGTGCGTAACCTCGATGCCAGAGCTCAGCATCCGACAGATTGCCGATAAGTGCGGTCGCAGCGTCGGAACAGTCACAAATGTTCTAAGAAAGCACAAGTTCCATCCATATCACGTTTACCTTCATCAGGACCTAAATGAGGCGGACTTTGAAAGGCGAGTTGACTTCTGCAATTGGGGCCTCATCAAAACTGATCAAGAAAATGACTTTTTGCACAGAATAATTTGGACTGATGAAGCTCGGTTTTGCCGAAATGAAAGTGTTAATATTCACAACGCCCATTATTGGGCACAAGAAAACCCTCACTGGCTGAGGCAGCACAAGCATCAAGTTCGCTGGAGTGTGAATGTGGGGTGCGGCATACTCGGGGACAGGATCATCGGACCTCACTTTTTTGAGGACAACTTGAACGAAAAGGTGTACACAGAAGAAATATTAGGTGTTGTCATTGATGACCTTGTCCGGAGTCTTTCACTGAATGACCTGCGCCAAGTATGGTTTCAGCACGATGGAGCACCACCACATTTTTCTACCAGGGCGAAGAACTGGTTGGACAAACGTTTTCCACAAGAGTGGATTGGGCGCGCAGGAGCCATGTTTCGGCCACCAAGATCTCCTGACCTTTCTGCGCTCGACTTTTTCCTTTGGGGCTACGTTAAAGATCGAGTTTACGTAACAGAGCCCAGCGATGTTAATGACATGAAGAACAGAATAACATCTGCCTGTGCGAGTATTCCTGCAGAAGTTGTGCGCCGAGTCATCGAGTCGACGCGAGAGCGGTTCATGCTTTGCGTTGCTGCCGAAGGCAGGCATTTTGAACACTTTTTGGGGCATTGACGTCTTGAGAGGTGAAGAGTTTCGATGAGATTTGTGCATGACCGAAATAAGCTTCTGTAGCAGCAGGAAATATGCGTTAGCAAGGATAAAACTGTTTCAGTTATTATTGGTGGAGTTGTTGCTATTGATTTCAATAAAAGTTACAGTACTCGGACATCAGCAGTCACGCTATTCGCGTAGCCCAGGCAACGACCACGCACGCTTCTCTAGTCATTATTACGCACGCGCAGTGGCATCCAGATTCTCCGCTCGCACCATTATCTCGGCATGGTATCTACCACTATCGTTAGAGGCTCTGCAGTTGCGTGTTATGACACTGGTTGCAAGGGTTCTTCGATTTTTGATTTCGACGGCCGAGAGGGCAAGGGCAACTGTTATCACCTATGCCTACGCTTCCACCCTCTTCACACACTAAACAGCGTACACAACAGATGCGTCACTTAAGGAGGAGCTTTGCGCGGACCCTTACCCTCTTGCATGCGTAATCATGCGAAAGACAAGTAAACTTTGGAGCCGGATATCTCGGACCACAGGCGTGCTAGAAAAAATCTTCAACCTGAAATTGTGTACAAGCACCACTGCCTACATTTTTTCGATATAAACACGCCAACTTACCGCAGCCAGTAAAAAGTTAATTATTAAATTTTAATTAATTGGGCTGCTGACAGCGATAATTATCATCTAACTTTCTGTCCCCCTGGCCGCTTAACTTATTTGCACAAGTGGTTCTCACGTGCCTTTGAGCGCCTAATTTTAAAAAAAAATCGTAAAGCTTAAGTTTGAACCCCCGGTATATAATGTAATGGAACATAACGTCAATGCACATGGTGAGGATTCCCTTTCAAGTGGCCCTATGATTTATCTCGCAGGAGTAGAGACCTCACATGTCCCATCGTGCATCTGCCACGGCAAAGCTCGCTTTAAATGTGCAGTCCCTATTGGTGCACCTGCTGCGCCTGAAAGTCCATAAGCTCCAAGCCTTGTCATAAGCGTAATAGTAGGCATCCTGTGCATAAGAGCCGCCGCCACTCTACCCTGCATACCGCGCACTCTATGTGAGCTCTGCTTCCTACACTCCTACTCACTAGTTAATGGTGGTTACAGGTAAGCTCGCGATAAACCGGAATTGGAAATTGCTGAAGCTGCCTGTCAGAGGCCGCAACGCGGCTGCCGTCGCAGAAGGAGAGAACATTTTGGGGCAGCACATCGCGAAAGCGCGAAGTAGTTTACGCAAACAGCATTCAGGCTCATTCGTACGCTTGCCCAACGTATAAGATTGTGGTACTGGGTATGTTGTGTTGTTTTAGGTGTTGTGTAAACTGTACGTCCAACTACAAGGAGTTGTAATAGACGTCGACGTAGTCATTCATGGGATATATCGGCCATGATGTTAACGTAGCTGCATCCGTCATTACCGAAGCCTTTTCCATTTCTAAACGATCGAAATACCCAGTTACTATATCTGAATGTCCAGATTGGCATGAAGTACTTCCCTGCGGTGTGCATCAATTTAATCTGTTGTTGGGACTTACAAGTGAAAATGGGACCAGCGAGCACTTCACGTAAAATACAGTTTCTCACCTGGACAGGTGACATTCATAGAACCAAGTGTGCCGTTGTCCTGCGTAAAGAATCTTCCGTGCAGGCGCATCGATGGCCTGGGACATAAAACCGTAGTGTTACAAAAATATCGCTATGGTGGCAACGAAACAACACAAAATTATTGTAATGTGTTGAACGCATCCAAATGTGGTGGTATCTAAATGATGACTCAGCGCTCCTAGATGTTCGATCTCCCTTTCCTCAGATGCTGCATGTCGTGTTTATTTTAACTGGGAAACGCCATCACATAACTCGTGGTCTGAAGACCCAACATTCAACCGTGAAGCAATACAGAAATGATGGTAGTGCGTTCTTTCATTCCCGGTTAATTACAGCACCACGCCCTTCAATGTTCCGTGGTTTTTCTGTGCTGCGGCCTTTGCCAGAGCACCCTTGCCAGGCGGTATCACCGCAATGTTTCATCATCTAAATTCCGTCCTGCTCCGAAGGTGTTTCGACGAAAGGTGTTGTGACGCTGACCTGAAAAGCGCGCATATTTAATCTGGATCGCGGCCGTCGCATTGCGGTTGATGCAAAATCTATCTATCTATCTATCTATCTATCTATCTATCTATCTATCTATCTATCTATCTATCTATCTATCTATCTATCTATCTATCTATCCCTGTCTGTCTGTCCGTATATGCTACCCGCCAGCGTCTCAGCGCTCGCTCACATGGTGCATACCAAATGAACGAGCATATCTAGCGGTCGCGTTGAATAGGTTAATACCAAAAGTGAAATGCGAAGCTTAAGCTTCGCATTTGAGAGAACTTTACAGCATCATTGGGCCCCCCTCCTATCATATTTGCAAGGAACGTTTATAATAATTAGAGTCTTCAGTTAAAATGATGAAATGCCTCGAATTTTCTCGTAATATAATCGTTTTCTCATACATTCAGATTTCGTGTGCATATGTTTAGTTACTCCGTAGGCTGCAATATTCCCATGAATTTTACTTTGAAAAATTCTGTTCTTTTTGTAAAGCACTTTCACGATGGCGGAGAGCTTGTGTGGTCGAGTGGGTGGTCCTGGGAACGATGGTAGTTCAAAAGGAGTAATTCCGGTGTGGACGCCTAGCCAAAGCAAGTTTCTGCGACGCGAGCTACTAGGCTGATACAATATCGTAGACATATCACAGAAAAGGGTAATATTTTGTAGAAGTGGGTGATATAATATCGGGGTATGAGAACGGAAATGTTTGAGCTAGGCATCACTGAAATTATACACTCGTCACAGACCTCACGATTAACGATGACATGATGAATTGTGCCTCATGCAGTTATGCGCCATAGGTGATTGACCGTTAACATTGCATCCTATGTTTACCAATTGCCAACCAATGTACAAAAGATTTTCTGATAGCATTTCATGATGAATAGACGTAGCTTGCACAGCGGAGCTGGCCGACATATAGTTGATCCTGGTTTTTGAGGTTTCTGCCAATTATTGCGCTATTAGGGTAAGTGGTGCTGGCTTGGCAGGGTACACGCATCCTTTAGAATTGGTGAACTATGACACATTACCACTCAGCTAAATTTCCTGGAACGTCCGGCACGCCCGCATTTCGTTGTGGTGTGAGGCTTCGGTAAACGCCTCGCGAAGCACTCCGAGGCCCTGTGAACGCTTCTCAACGTTTCGCACCGATCTCATCGTAGAGTAGTACTCGTCATACCAGACACGGCCACAAACGAAGCACGCGCGCCTCCGCAAGCGCACGGGCTCTTCGACGGAACGGACGAGGAGGAGCGCATGCGCAGTCGACAGTGATGTCACGAGATTTGAAGAATAGTGTGGATGGAGGAGGTGGTGCGTCAGCTTTGGCGTTGGCGGTTGCTAGGCAACGGCGGAGCTGGCTTTTTTGTGGGGACCGGGCGCTTTCATGCCGTGCTTCACCGCTTCGCGACCATAAATTTAACTAAAAACACACCGTTTGTTACCGCTCGCCTTGAAAACGTTGGTATAACAAGGCACCAGACGCGTCAGCCTAACACACTTTAGGGTAAGCGCGACAAGGGAGTCCAGTGTGACGAGGTGCCAAGCAACACACCACCTTTCGTCCCCAGCGGCTCTTTCCTCGCGGTACGTATTCTAAAGAAACGTACAGCATCAGCAATTTTGGTGATAGCCCTAGCGTTTAGTTTGCACAGAGGTGTTGATGCTACTCTTGTCATAAAGCTGGGCACTCGATAAAGACAAAGTTCTCGCCGATTCATTAGCAGCTGATTGTTATAGTGCATGGCATGCACATGTTTCTTTGTTTTTTTTTTTGTTTTGGTTAAAGTGTGTGTCTCTGCAATGGCGCTCCTGTGTTGTGCACTGCGGTAGGCTATCCCACACAGAGTGCTGTAGAATTTGGACTGCGTCTCTCAAGATTCCTTATCTGCCTTGCGTACCTATGCACTGACGCCGTACGACCGATAGGTAAAGAATATGGATGAACCGAGGGTTGTTCCTGTAGCCTCCAGCCTTGATTACAAAAAAGGGTACGCAGAATTTGAAGCGAAATGCAAGACCATGCGTGTAAGGGGCTCACTATTCCGTGGACAAACAGCAAAGAAGGAGCTGCCTTAGATTAGATTGCATGAAACACCATTACCTGCGCAATTTTGTTTCATAAGCGCTTCATTTACTTAGAGAGAGCGAAAAATATTCGAGAGGGAAAGCCAGGGCACTTAACCAGCTACGGACAACCGGTTTGCTATCCAGCACATGGGAACGGAATGGGCGAGATTGAAAGGTGGGGGGGAAAGAGGTAGAGCACATAACACTGCACATGCACACAGTCAGGCAGTCACAGTCCGTCGCTCTTGCGTTGTGCGCGAGTTGTCTATCACAGCCGTTTGTCAAACCAACTACTCCTACTTACCACATGTTAAGCCCCCTATTTTTTAGTACCATAAAGAAGTAGTAGTCTTCGTTGGTGATGTTATGCATCTGAAAATATATGCACTTCTTGTTGTTCGCCTTGAATGAAGAAATATCCAGCCTACGTTCGGAAGCTTTTGTCGAGGTATTCCGTTGATACAGCCATAATGGTGCAGTAGTATTGAATACCTGCAGGCACCCAAAACCAGGAAAGTTCAGCAGACAGCAAAGCACCCTATCGCTAATGTCCACACCAGTGTTCTAGCATTGGCGTGCACACTGCAGAATATAAAGGACGTAATACCGTTTGTCCATTTTTGTAACTTAATATCGAGACACCCAAATACATATTTGACCGATGCCAAAAGGAGCACAAGACGAAGGGGACAGGCAATCAATGAATGATCATTAAGAAATTTAGGAAGAATTATCTAGACATGGAAAGGTGAATGCTATGAAACATGTTGTAGATAACGATTTCTTTCGAATAATTCCGCAATGCGGATAGTCACACATATTACTATGAATTACTTTCACTTACCTACCAATAGTTCTTCCCTATTTTGCGCATGCTTCTATAAATGCCGCTTGCCCCATACTTGCAGACTGTCAAGTACTTTCACACAGCCAGATCTAATCGTGCTCGACTACAAAGCAAGGAGTCGGGCATTCGCAAGAGAAAATACTTGAACTACGCATGTGACAAGCACTACCACGAGTCTGAAATACTCTTAAAAGCACTGAGTTAGCTCAAGAGAGTTCCTTCGCTTGATTGCCTGCTCATGCGCCTTCACTGTTTGTATATTGTGTACTTTACAAGAATATTCTGCCGCTGGTGTACGCGTGCCTCGTAGAAAAGTAACGACGAGCGTTGCCTCGTGGTAACTGGCTAGTAGAGCCATCCAGCATACTCGTCGATTCTTTGCACCTACACGCGTCTAACCCTACCATATCTGTCGCCTCAGGTCATTTTATCACAACCTTACGCGGGCAAGTTCTCACTAACGAAAGTCGCTTACACTGCAGGAAGAAAAAAATATGACCGAAGTTCTGAACGCGATAGCGCTTGAACTGTACTTTGATTCATTTGTGGGGTTTAACGTCCAAAAACGTGTTCTGATTATGAGAGATGCCGTAGTGAAGGTCTCCAGAAATTTCGACAACCTGGGGTTCTTTAACGTGCGCTGACATCGCACAGTACACGGGCCTTAACATTTCGCCTTCATCGATATACAGCCGCCGAGGCACGGATGTGTTGTACTATCGTTTTAATTGATTTGAATAGACGAGGTGTTCAAGCTTGAGGTTGGGCTGGCATCGGGCGCAAATACTCGGCGCGCATGCGCCATAAAAAGTGAGCTTGTGCCATGCAGGTCCTAACATCGTAGACATAGTGTGCCAAGTGGGTGACAAAGGGAACTGAAGGTGAGGAGCTGCTATGTAAGCATGACGAGAAAGAAAAGGAGGGAGAAAGTAATGCGCTGCCTATCCTTGTACATTGTTAAGCTTAAGGAGAGGGAAAGAGAAGTGAGTGTGAGGAGGTAAGAGCGTAATACGGAAGGAAATAAAAAGAAAGAAACTATGAAAAGAAAGAAGGAAAGGTGGAGATTAAGAAAGACAAAGAAAGGAATAAATATGTGTCCGCTAGGTGGCAGTGCTTTTTTGCTAATTTCACTGCTGAGTAAAGTTTTACAGATGACGGACTGCCTCAAATTATTTTTTGCGATTGAGTCGTTGGGGAGAGATGCAAAATGGCACCCCCTCTATATTAAGGCTGATAAAACACATGCGAGAGCTTTTGGGATCTTCCAATTGGAACTTTTTCAAGGTTACGATATATTTACGATATATGTATTCTGTTATCCCTACGCAAATATTCGTTTATACAGGGGCTGGCTGTTTCGTTTTCAGAAAAAGCATTTTCCTTGATGTTCTATGAGGAAATGTTAGCAATCGCAACAGGGTCCTACAGAAGCAAAATCTTTTGTGTATCCGTCGTTATCAAAAAAAAATCCTTTAGAGAGGATAATTATGAAGTTTATAGAAAAAAGATAGCCCGGTTTCAGCGTTTCATTCTGTC
The DNA here is from genome assembly GCA_013339685.2 of Hyalomma asiaticum. Classification (NCBI taxonomy): domain Eukaryota; kingdom Metazoa; phylum Arthropoda; class Arachnida; order Ixodida; family Ixodidae; genus Hyalomma; species Hyalomma asiaticum. The sequence goes on from JABSTT010002011.1 coordinate 25,656, forward strand.
TGTTTAAATTTAAAGATGTGACAATATCGGGGACATATTACCATCTTTCATTGAAAACTTCCAGTTCGGAAAAATATAAGATCGTACACCGAGGTAGTCCAGTGGATATGATGCTTGGGTGCTAACCCGAAGGGCTCGGATTGAACCACGATCGCGGCGATCACAATTTTATTCATTGAGACGAAAATTCTGGAGGAACGCACAGGCTGTTGCGTGTTGCCGGTGTAGGTTGAAAATACCGACGTGGCTAAAATTTCTGAAGCCCTCCACTAAAACGAGAGTGAAACTTTTTTTTCAAGTATCCACAAGCAATAGCTCATCATAAATATTTTGTAGGCACGCAGCATACAAGGAACTTCTCTGATGAACGCGTGTGCTCTGTGATGATGCTCAGGCTCTAGAGATGATGCCTTTATTTCGCGCGCAAGTTTGCTCTACACGGATGTTGTCTTATGTTTATCGTTACGGATCTACATTGTTCTAGTGTTCGTGTTATTTCTCGGGAGCTACGAGTCAGTGTCGATATTCATTAAAGATCAGGATGTTACAGCACATAGAAACAACGTGGTCGCGCTGTCAGAAGTGCGGCGGGCCTAGTGGTGCGGCAGAGACCACGTGATAAGGTCAACACAAGCACAATTATTATAGGAGGATCATAGTTGCAAGGGTCATTACGTGCTTATTTTTCGATGTCAGAGAAGTGCATAGTGTATCACTAAGAACAACTGTCATTGTAATTTTGATAGATAGTCTTTCAGTGGCACAAGCTATCGTCCATTGGCATATGTGTGCAAAAAAATTTTATTTCGTGCGTTGCTCAATTTTTTAACAGCATTCGCTTCACAATTCGGCATTGTTGCGGTAGCGAAATTTGCTCTTGAAGCTACTGTAACTGTTATTTAATTATTTCAGCATTCTTTGAATCACGGAGTATAGAAAATAGTGATTCTAGAAAAACAAATAATCCATTTGTTAGGCGCAATCAATCAGCTATCACCAAGGGGAGTCGGGTAAAGATACAGCAGACATAATCAGTATACACATTCTTGAGGCACGCTTCTCCTAGATGTCTATATGAAACAAGCAGCCGTGCACCCTAAATGAAACATTGAGCTTGATAGAAAAGATGCATGGAAGAAAGCTATTGAGATATTGTCACGCATACGAAACGCGCTGCTTTGCGAAGAGTTCCATCTATTCTATGTTATTTAGTATTTCATCTTTCAGCATCACACAAGCACAAGTCATTTTACTTCATCTAATATATTTTGTGAAATGCATGAACCATGCTAAATAGTGAGCGCGTCAAAAACTGTCTTTGGTGGATAATACTTCATTTCAGAATATTAATTGTTCTAAATTTAGTGAATGGATCATTGCTTACCTTTACAATAGGGAGGACATCATCTATGGTAGCCATGTTCTCAATCGTAGACACGCGCTCTTCCAAAGGACCAGTGGTTGAGGTCTCGGCCCTTGCTGTACGGCATAGAACCGCTGCTGCAAGAATAGAAATTGCCTGTAAAGCGTACATCCTAGCGTCGCGGTGCTTCTTCCTGAAGTGTCCCGCAGGATGCGATGAATTTATACCGCTGTCTCTGTAGCACTTCACGAGAGGAACTGACGTCACTGCTAAGGACAGATATCGTACAAGTTGCCTGAACTTTACGTTTTAAGTATAGTGGCCTTTCAATTGGGTTCCGCAATACTTTCTCTAAACTGTTATTATCCACTGATACATTTTGGTTTTACACTTCTTCATATGTCAAAAGTACATTGTACTCTTCGCACAGTCTTTAATTAGGGCGGTTTGGACACAGCCGTAAACTTAATGTAGTGTCCTTCCACATATGACCCCCGCTCCCAAAGAAATTGTGCAAACTCGGGCCGATCACGTGACCATATTCTGAACGCCCACGGATACAGTTAGTGTAGAATCTGGCTTACACGAAGACTCCTTAGTTGCTCCAAAAGAAGAGTGAAAGTCTGTAAAATTTATAAATAAACTGTCTGAGAAGCAACATTTTTCAAACCACAAATGATGCACTGTTTCATTTGCGCTAACTTGAGTTCTTTATGTTTTCATTAGATTTCTGCTCATTTGTGTGCAACTTGTAATCCTGACGTAGTATTGCGCTTGTTTTGTGTCGATTCGACTTATTCATTTGGAGCGGACTTCGGGATGTCCGAGAAAAGGTCTGAAACTCTTCGCCATGTTGCTCCTAGTACTACGCCGCAGCTGCGCAAATGTACTTAAACTATACACTAGCGGAATTTCTAATGAAAACGCTGCCCATTTCACAGAAATTACTTAAAGAAGTTAGGGCGAACTCGTCTGCTCGAGGTAAAAAACGACATACATGTGTTGAATGACGCACATAAAAAACTCAAGATTCACTCCGTCATTCCAGGCAGCAGACTGAATGATATTTCTTAGAAGTTCAAAACACTGCGGTATAACTTCTCCGAATGGGGTACCAAAACTCGCCCGAAGGGGGCTCTCATGTTAATCTGGAATGGAGGCCACTAGTCACGCAAAGAGAGTTCTGAGCCGGAAAAAAAAGCAGCGTCCATTCGTCACACGGCTACGAGTCCCACAGCATATTTTTACATCAGCACTTAACCTCGTAGACACAGATGGAGATGGCATTGAATAAACTCTTCACAATAACCAATCCGCGGCATTGTTCTTAAACTCCAGTGCTATGTAATTCGCGCTGCATAATCGAAAATAATAAATGAAAACTGTCTACGCGGGCGTTCCCATTCCCCGTGCACAAATGTTAACAATTCTTCTACGAAAATCAAAACAACAAACTTGGTACCCTGAGGAAGTAAGCGGTCCCGCTCTGTTTAACAAAGCAGTTTTTAGTCGACCTTATGTCATTTTTTGTGCTGTTGTGGTAGTAAGTAGTAGTGGTAGTCCGCAGGAAATTTATTGGCTGAGACAATGGGTGACTTGACCTCGCCTTGGCCGATCAGATGCGTAGTTCAAATCGAGCTTAGGGATCAGTTCGCGTATCCTATGAATGCCTTAGATCTTCGACCGAAGAAAGCGGGCAGTGAATAAATATCAACGAGGAAATGGCCAATAAGTTCTCCGGAAACCCGCGGCCGGGTGGATTTTTGATTATGAAAGGGAAGATTTAAAAATTAGATCATTAACGGGAACATTAATAAAAGAGGAAAGAAGGACCGGAAAAACGAAGCTTTTTTGCCGCTGCTGGAGTTCGAAGAGGAACGCCCACCCTGCGAATTCATAATGACTTCAAACGCGAAAAATGTACACAGACGAAACACAAAAACGACAAGGACAAGCGCTGTTTTGTGTTTCGCCTGTGTACAATTTTCGCGTCTTGAAGTCATTATGAATGGTCACCAACTAGCCCAAACAAGAGTTCTGATCCACCCTGCGAAGCCAATTGCCTTAACAACAATGACACCTACCAACGCTTACGATATGTGGCATTGACATTTTTTGTTGTTGCTTCTGCTAGCGCAAGTGTTCATATGGTTCCGGCACTGACCTGTGGGGTCATTGGTTGGCTCTCAGAAAGGGCGACAGCTTAGCTGTCCTATGAATTTGGCTGGGTTCAACTGGTGCTTCTTGTTTCATAATAATGACTCATAATAACAACGCCCTCAATAGGGCAGTTCTTGCCGACGAAGGTAACATAAGTACATATACATAAATATATACACCGCCGTACTGGACGACACCTCACAGTGTATATATATATACATATTAAAATCACGTACAGATGACTAATCACACACTACAAAACCATTCCAAATGGGCAAATGTGTCATATTCAGTGGACTCAAAGAAGGAGATACGTCATTGTTCTGCTCCAAATTAAGCCGACCTACGCGTGGCTCATATTACCCGAGAAACGAAGACTACTGAACGAGCAAAATGGATTCCTAGGAGAATGTTTCGAGACCTTAACATCCCCATATGTAGACCACTTCGTCATCGATACAGGTCAATAATTAGGCTTTAGTACTATTCATTTAAAACCACGCATATCCACAGCTTCCCTACCGATTCATAGAATGGGATACACTACCCAGTCAAGTTTAAGAGATTGATGCGGCAATATAGCTAAGTATTTTTCAAGTATACAGGCGATATTTATGACGCCAGAACCGGTGAAATATTTGTGAAGCATGATATGCTAATGACCGATCATATTCGTGTATACAAATCAGTATATTGGTACTTTTGGATATGCAACAGGCATATACAAAAGTACCGATGTGATACCTGATCACAAATGCACGTTTAGGCACCACGCGAGGCGGTTTCCGCAGCCCGAAATATGTGCAGTAGAGACAGTATCACGTGAATGTACCATATTTTGCATGAACAGAAAGAAAAAAGGTTCGACAATCCCTAAGCATATTCTAATGAGATGAGAACGCGAAAGCATTTCTATTGGCTAGATTGTCGTTGCGGAGGGTTGCTGCAAACTGGTGTTGCCGAGTTGTGTTATAAAGAATGAAGCAATGTGGGAGGCCGGGTTTGTTTATTGGCATGATTTGATGCCATCAAAGTGGTGTCGACACTTCACATATCCCCTTCTATTTCGTCGTCCAGGCAGTATATGCAGATAGGCCCGGGCAGGTCTCGGGCATAGTAGTGGTCTCGGGAAGTAGTACGACCGCCGCGGCGTCCTGGGTGGTGTCATTAGACAGTCACCGGTGTCGTCAGCCTGTTATCGTTCCGGTTACGGCGTACTTGGGCCGGGGTACATAGACACTACCATGGCCTTGCGATCCGAGTGGGTGGAGACATACATCCCATCTCGCACAATGTATAGGTCGTTGGTGAATGCGAGATCGATGCAGTACATCTCGACGTCGTGATGGCCACAGTGGGCGTCTTCAATTCGAGATTGAACTCGGAACGCATGGCGGCGAGGAACGTTGGGCTAGCTGGGGTGTTCGCGCGCCGAGTGTTGCTACGGCGACGCCACGCAGCTGGGTGCGCACTTTCGCCAACCCAGCGACGAAATGTGCCGACACGGCAGCAAGCCGCTACAGGTAGCTGCAACGGAGAAGAGCGCGCGCCGACTGACGCTGCGGCGAGTTTTAGCGCCGGCGTCACTTCCGGTGCTTTCCGGGCACGGCTTTTCCGCGCGGGAGCTGCGCGCGCTATCCCCAACCTAGCCAAGAAACGCTGTCGCGTTAATAACCTGATGAGATAGCCCTTCTGTGATTTAAAAATATATGCATAACTTTTCTTGTAACTAGAACGTGTGCATCGAAAAGTATTAAACGTTCTTCAACACGAAAGTGTGCTATGCTGGGGCTCGCCAATATTTTATTGATGTGCTTCATACTTCAAAAAAGATTCTTCCAGGAAGTAGATACACGCAAAGAATGACCTCTACCACCGGCATTTCGACCTCCAATGTACTGGAATATGAAGATAGCTCCTGTGCGCCCTGCCCACGAAACCACCGATATTTTTTTTTCATTAAGGAACACCACCGCCTACGCTGTCTAAATGTGCATCGTTCGCTCCCAAGAAGGATTACTTGGCATCCCTCATCGTCCTTTCTACGTGCCGAGCCAGACTGATTGCCTTCTGCTTTCGACAAGGCATTGTGCCACCAGAAGTTCAAGCCCTTTTTGTATGCGTCGCACCTTCACCTGGTCATTCAAGGCGTGTTAGCAAGGTCATCAAATCTGAGTTGTGGCGGCAAATAAGGCTCTATCAGGACTGGCTGAGGGTGTTTTGCTATTCTGAAAGCCTCAAATTGGTGGCGGACGGGCAGCTCCAGGCCATACGTCGAATCGCAAGGCAGTTGACAGAGCTTTGGTAGTCGAGAACTCTCAACGCTGCTTTGAAGATGATGTCTTTCGGGAAGAACAAGACGAGGGCAAAAAGCGGAGGCCTCTCTCTCCTTCGTGACGCTACGGACAGCGACAGAGTGGCCTCGGTGTTGGAGAAGGGCCCAAAGTTTTCCTTTGCGCTTGTCCCTATACCTTCCCTTGTGAATGTGTTTCTTCGTGCAACCTTTTTGTTTCAGACATGTACTAGAATATCAACAAAGCTACCTATTGCTGTAGCAGCTTGTTAGGGCTCTTCGCCCACGATGCGGCTTGCGATGCTTCTGCGCCGCCCCCCGCGGCGTTCTAGTACATATGAAGCTCAGTTCCTAATCCAGAGGTCCCGAGATACCTGCTTGCGAAGCTGCATTTCGATGAAGGCGAAATCTTCAGGCCCCTGCGCTCTGCGACATCAGTGCACGTTAAATGACCCCTGGTGTTCTAAATTTAGGGAGCCATCCAGAACGGCGCCACTGATAGTCATAGCTAGATTTTGGTACGTTAAACCTCCGAAGTGAATCAATTGACGGTGTTTCGTCGCCGCCTTCTGCTTCGTGTATGATCTCATCAAGTGGAAAACGACTGCCGTAAACGGTGAAAAAGAAGGGCACTAATATCTGTAACCAAATCATACCGACAAATGTGGTGTAGCAAAAGACACGACGGCGGGAAGTGGAACGCAGTCGTGTGCTCACAGGTTTTACTCTGATTACTGACTCTCGCGTTTCCGTAACTTAGCATGTGGCATCACAACACGACCAAGAGTGGTTGTACTTTCACCACGATGTAAGATACCGTAACCTTTAGTAAACTGCACACCAGAATGACTCCGTGGGCCAAGCACGCTCAAAGGACGGCCTCTTGACAGGCATATGATACGCCTCTCCCTGCAGCGAACTGTGGGTTCACAAAATGATCCGCTGATAGCACGTTCGGTTTTGCTTGCCCGCTTTTAGCGTTTGACAGCGCTCTTACTTTATTGGCAGCTTCGCGCAGGTGTCCGGCGCATGTAGTGGAGAACCTCCGCAGGAATATGATTTTTTCGGCAACATTAATCAGCGTGTGCTCCTATCTGTCGAGGAAATCTGTACAGTGTCAAGGTGCAGTTGTTGCCCACTTGCGACACGTTGCCATTGCTTACAGCAGCCAAGCCATCTGCCAACCACTCATTCGCCGAGCTCACGCTTATGCACTCCAGAGCTTCAATGGGGCCATGTTTCGGTTTCCTGTTCACTTATTCCTCTGACAGAGCGATCAAACATATCGTTTTTCCACTTTTTTTCGTATTGCTTGCTTTCCTTTTTATTGTTTCCATATTTTGTATAAAGTAATATGGATCACTGCACACCTCTAGCACGTTTCAAGGTGATTGCGCAAAATTTACTTAGCACGTGATTTCTGCGTCAGCTATACGCACATATCAAGTTGTATCGACCCTTTATATGGTTTGTTGCCTCATGAATTGTAGGTCAATTTCTCCGTTATTTCCGTTGTACACTAACTCAAAACCGCAACGTTTTATACTACTTGTGCTCTGTTGTGCGTGATACAGGTTGATACAGGTTGATACAGGTCGAACTGAAAGGAGGGGGTGATGGGCCTAGTCAAGCTCCGTATCCTCGAAAAATTCTCCGAGATGAAATTACTTTGTTTTTTTTTAATTTTAAACGCAAATATATAGACAAGGATCGAAAAATATCCCGGCAACATTGCCAGCTTACCGCCCTTAGTGAGCGCTGATTCGCTGGTTACGGAAAGGCGACCAAATGGTCATTCACGTTTAAGACACCTGACATGCTCGGATTCGCATGTATTTCGTGAGATCTATTGACACCGTAAAGGGCGCATTCAGGTCTGCTGATTGACGCGGGTATTGGGCCGCGGCTTCGCTATGTGTGTGTCATCACACACACTATCAACGTACTACAAGCAGTTCAGTCGCTGCCTTCTTCAGCACGAAGGTCACGTTCCTGTCATCACGATGTTGTTTCATAATTTAGCGTCATTCTCTTCCTTGACTCCTTAAAGAGTGCAAAAAGATAAGCGCTTTGAAGTTGTGGCCAACGTCCAATCTATGCTTTCGTACTACTGAAGCCTCGCTGTACATTTTGATCAAAGCGAAAAGAGCAGTTGAAAAACGACCTTTTACATTCTAAGGCACGTTTTCCGTCTTCGCAGTACGCCCTCATTACTTTCGCAACTTTATCCCGCATACTGTGATTCTGGGTGGCGTCTCGAGGAACTTATTCTACGCAGTTAACTCCGTCACAAGTGGCATTTCTAAAAGGACCGTGCTATGCACATCCAGGAACCCATTTACAGCGAATTGTCGACGGTGTTGATGATCGTTCATTTTAGCAATAACATTAAGCTCACAGGCATCTAATCTTGAAAAAATGCAGCAACACGTAGGAACGTTTAAGCCTTGTACGGCAATGAACTTTATGTCCGTGCACACCTAGCTTCATATTTCACAAGGTGGTGTCCTCAGTGGAGAAGCCTAATGATGTGGTGCGATTGGGCAGAGTTGAAGGCTAAGTTGCCGGTGCATGAAAGCCTGTGAGGTCGTGCTAGAGCTGTCTTGTGGTAATGGCACTCGGCTGCTTGTCTGAAAGTGCCAGTATCGAATCACAGCAGCGGCTGCATTTCGTTGGAGGCAAAACGTTGAGGCATGTGTACTGCGCGACACGACAGCCCGTTACAGAAAACCAGTCAAAATTACAGTTGTCAAATTTCCGGAGTCCTCCACTCGTAATCACATCGTGGCTTTGAGACGCAAAAGCCCTGAAATCAATCAAGCATAGCCTGCGATGATGACACCCTTCGCGTGGAATATACGAGTATTTTAAATTTAGAGAAAAACTGCTTCTCGATTGCCTGAACCAATCTGAGTGGTAGTGTTCTTAACATTGGGAAATTCAATGATAAAGCAATATTGTTATAGTATTGCGATGAAAAATATTCCAGTGTCCTAGGATACGCGTAAAACGAAGGCATAAATACCTCTAGACAAAACAAACAGAAATTTTTAGAAATTCTGGATATCCAACGAGCAAAATGACTTTTTGCAGTGCGTTAACCTTACGAAAAGTTTATTCGTTTCATTTGGGACATATGAAACCCAAATAACTCCTACAACCGATTTCTCGAACAAAGGTGCAGTTGCTTTTGTTTCGGCACAAGAAATACTCAGCCGCGAAGAATTCAAAAATTATTTGGCTTGTACATTTATTCGAACGAATATCAGCGTAATTATTGCCCCAAAAAATGCATTGGAACACCAGGCAGAGCACTTGTCGCACTGATGTGCCACGTGCCAAATTAGGACATCCCGTCACTATCCGCTCACATAAGGTATCATTTTACAGTATCCAAATATGGCTGCTCTTGAAATTCCTCAAGAAATTTAGCATAAAGAAGGATTGGAAAGCTCTACGAGAGTAACAGTGGCCGTCGCCACTGGGACATCATCGAACACCATCGGTACCTGTCGTGTGATCATCTACCGTTAGAGCCACAGTCTGCTGAACAGAAGTTTACATCCGCTGGCATCGTGTCCCGCTCAAGTTCAACGTCATCGGCAGCGGCTGACGAGGCTGCAGCTTAGAAGCAACACCTCTTATTGTGCCAGCCTATCTATGTTTTTTGCCTTCTTGGTTTTTCACGGACACTACTATGTCAGCTTTGCTACTTTTGCTACGATTTTCAGCATTGAAGGTCACCAAGCAGCTGTCCACAACACAAGGCTTGATTGTCGTGTATGCCTGGACTTTGGCTATATGGAGGGTATAGATGGAATTATTGAAGACCAATCGCTCACTCTTGCAGCATCAGCGACTTTAGCATGAACAACGTGCACTGCAGGAATACAACTAATATGAGCACTTTGTGAATATCTCATCTTTGAAGCAACAGCGTCGAAACTCATGTTCATCAAGAGTGATGGCAGGAGACAAGAAGGACACAATATGACGCGCTACCGCGACTATGCAGTGACATAAACATTAAATCTCCTAATTCACAGATACGTGCTTACCTGGAGACATAAATTTTGTATCTCTACCACATGTTAGTATCTTCGCCCAAAGTTGCAACACGTTTGGAAAACAAAGGTTTGGAAATATTTATTCCAATGCTACGTTATTCGCCACTGTCGCCTTAGCTCGCAGTTGTACTCCGTTTAGCTATTTTTAGTCTTCGGTATTGCATTTTCCGCAAATTTATTGCCATTCTTGAACACTGCAACGTCGCATATTTTGCTCTATTCTTGTTGTGGATAGGGCGTAGTCGCACCACCAGATTACCGTGCATCATCTTCATGGTCATCATCCTATTTTAAGTACACAGTAGGACGAAGGCCTCTTCCAACGACTTCCAATCCACAACATCCTGAGCGAGTTGGTTCCACTTAACGCCCACAAACTTCTTAATCTCATCGCTTCACTTAACCTTTTGCCTGCTACTTGCGTTTCCCCTCTTTTGGTGTGCATTCCGCCCCTGTTACTGCCCGCCCGTTATCCGTCCTCCTCATAACATGTGCTGCGAAGGTCCACTTCTTTCTTGCAATTGATATAATAGTATCAGCTACTCCTGTGTCTCTCCTGATTCATTCAGCTCGTTTTTTCTCTTACGGTTACAATAACCATTTTTCTTTCCATTGTACCATAATCCCATTTCTATTTCTTTTTCGTTATGCGCGACATGTCTGCACTGTTCGTTAGTACAGGGAGGATGCAGTGACTGAGCACCTTTCGATTTACCGACAGCGGCAATTTTCCAGTCGCGACTTGAGAATATGTGCCAAATTTGCGCCTGCCCATCCTTATTCTACGTAGAACTTCCTTTTTGTGTGCAGTCGTCCCTGTTATTAACTATACCAGGTATACGTATTCTTTCACATATTCTGAGGGTTCATTACTAATTTGATATTCCTATTCTTTAGCTAGACTACAGTGCATAACTTTTTTGTCTACAATTTTCTCATCGCGTCCTCCTGGTGGGGAACATGGTACACGTAGCTTTACCGGTTTCCAGCAGCCACTTGTTTGATGCGTTGCCATACCAGTGGCTCCAGGTCTTAGTGCTTAAACGACTTGTTTGCACTCGCTACGAAGAGCCCTTGGGGTCGCTCCAAAGAAGCTATGAAGGTTTCAATTGGAAATGGTATGGTGGTAGGCGCACATCGAGGTAGTTAGGAGCTTCAGCAACGCAGTCCACACGGTATCGGTGCCGGCTTGCATTTACTTTGCCGAAAAGGTTCACGAGGAGAGGGAGCAGAGAGAATATTTTATTAATGACTCCGGCGGTGTTAGCCTGGTTAGTGGTCTGACTTGCTACTCGAGGATCATGATATAGGTCTTCACCATATCGCTGCTCGGCACAACACGTTTTTCTGACAGCCAAGCCTGTATGTCCTTTTTGATGATACTCATGAGCGGCCCTTTTTACTGCTTCAGAGAATGATACGTTGCATTATCCATAACTATAATAGTGCCTGGTGGTAGCTGTGGGAGCAGCTTCTGGATGAACCACATTTCGTAGGTCTCACCAATAATTTTGTCGTGGCAACCGCCTGAGCTATCCGCTCGAAAGATTCCCGCTGCACCTTCGACGAAAGCACATTCGCTGGCGCAATACGTCAAAATAAGCCTTCCGCCTTCACAAATGGGGTTTGAAGGCCAGTAGACAGTCTAGACGACGTGTTTCGCGTAGACTGGTCAGTGTCATCTGTCCACACCTGACAACTCGGGTGCCCGGCGTAGACCCACCTTTTATAGGTGAAGAAAAATTAGCCTAGGTTAACGTCGCAGTTCTGCTAATCGGTGCAGGTACCGTCGACGACATTGCACAATGTTACCTTTTTTGATCAGAAGCGTTTTTCTAAATTTGAAGCCAAGATACTTTAGCATACTCTGCATCGCCGTTGCAGACATGTTTGGCTCGGTGACATCCCGTTCTTTTTGACACAAGGTAATAGATTAAATTTCAGCTTTCGCAAAGAAGCGGTGCAGCATTATTCACAAGACCCCGAGGTCAAAATCGTCCAGGTTCTTCGCCCGCTGACGGCCTTTCCTGCAGGAACGGTTCCTAGGGGCAGCGATTTGCCCGTCTTGTCCGTCTGTGTCTTCCATCGGTATATCGTTCGCTCGCTAACCTGGGCGAGTTTCATCGTACTCTCTATTAGCTAACTTACACTCGCATTTTCCTCGCATTGCTCAGAACTATCTGCTTCTGCACCTTGGCGAAATGGCGAACATCCATGCATGGCGTACGTGTGGCGCAGCTTGTGGAGACGCAACCAACTTAGGCGACGCCATGTTGCAGAATTGTGGCGCATAACCACTTCGCAACAAGCCTCAGCGCAGCTGCCTTCATGCGGGCTTTCTCTATTATTTCACAAACTAAATAAAAATTCTTGAAAAACATCAGTTCTCATTATGTCTTACTGTTCACTGTATCTAACTCGAAGGGTGAAAGGATTCAAAAGGATATGTTGTTGAGCTAGTTGGTTCATTGCTTGAAGTAATAGTTATGGGGCTAAAACAACGGCACACAGAGTATGTGTTTTGCCTTCTCTGTGTGTCCTGTTGTTTTTGCGCCATAACTATTACTTCAATCGAAAGGTAACCCTGGAATGCTAAAATATTTGAGGGATAATTTGCGACACTCCTACAGCAATCATAGGACGAGAGAGTTCTACCTTTTGCAGTGATGTCAACAGCTTGTGAATCGGAGTATAGGCTAGGGCGCCTTCTCCTGGATCATGAGTGGAGCCTAGTGCACTAGCAGTTGCCATAATATCTCGTGCAGCGTGCATTGCATTTATAACATATGATAAGAAGTATCAGGAGAATATGTATATTCTGCTGCCATTCGCCATGCTTCTGTGAATCTTTGCTTTTTACCGTTGTAATATTTGAACAAAAAACTTGACGTCTGTGCTTGCTTTCGTCCAATGTCAGTGCCAACGTTACGTTGTGCGATGAGCTACCATTCAGTCACCACTGTGCTGTCGAAGTTCCTCGTTAACCATCGTTGACCTCAGGACTGCGTACTCCTCATGCACACTGCACATAGCTCTTGATCCTACTAGCAACACTTGGCTGAATACCAAACATTTCGTGAGGAGTAATTTTCTTGCTGAATGGTTAGCGTGACGCCGATTCCCTGAGTGCGTGAAATCTTGAGACTATTTTCGACAACTGAAAATTGTGCTTATGGCTGTCTTACAGTGAGTTGCTTTCCTCGCTGGGCGCAGGCTTGCGCATAAAATACAATTTTTAATTGTTCTATTTCTGCGTCCTTAACGGCCATAACAATGTGTATTCAGGTGCTGTTTCGTTGTGTCTATATGCCACACCCCTGTCAAGCCATGATCCTAGCCTACGCTAACAAGAAGATCATTGCAATGCAACTCTCTGAAAAGAACGGCAGACAGCAGCAATACGGTACTGCTCACGACCAGAGCAGAAAAAGCCGAGAAGAAATACCCTCCATGACGGAAGCATTTCCAAGGTAGCACTCATAACGAAGCAGCACAGTTTTACCTATATTTCGTGCATCACCGTATGAGGACGCGGAAAAGAGAACAAAACGTACGACCGCTTAGCCAAATTGAAGAAAGTGCCATCTGAACCTAAATACGGAACGTGTATTTCTACTTTAAGGTGCCCCAAGGGCTTTCTTCGTGAGCCGACAATTTTTACTTGGGATCTCTTGGTATGCACATTCTTGTACACGTTCGCGAGTGTTGACGGTAATAAAAGAGCCACGTCTTTCCTTGAGACACTTTTGCAGCTCGCAATTGAATATTTGGCCTATGTACGCAAAAAGTAGCCCAGCCTTTTGTCACGCCGACACTAAAATAACAAGAAAAGAAACTTTGTTCGCTTATGTTGTGAATAAAGCAGGAGTTCTTCGATGGACTCATCTGGAACGCATCCAAGGTCGGCTATAGTCTCTTTTCGTGAACACCAGCTATTTAGAGAACCCTGGTATGTGTCATCGGCCACAGCCTCAGCCCTAAAAAAAACGGATGTTTGGCACACTCCAACTACCAGCCACAATGCCACGACTGTGGAGAAAGCGGTCTGAGGAAGAGGCAATGACTTTATCTTCTAATACCGACATATCAGACGGCGCGGTTTCGCCCTAAATGCTCCACACCCAGCGTGATGTCAATGACCACGTGACGTCCCCGACATCCTAGCCGTAGCCCTTTGGCAAAAACTGTGGTCGCACGCTCGCCATCACCCGGTCGCTACGTCTTGTCACATCGGTTGCAGAGCCGCGGCTCAAAGGGGTCCATTCCTATCAATAGCCAGAAAACTAATAGCAGCAACTGAGGGATGCGCTGATGCTGCATTAGTAAAATCACACAGATACCCTGCTTCTGATGGCGACCATTCGCGAAATTTCCCGTAAAGGCTGCATGATAAAGTCTTCTGAAAGCCCTAACCGCAACACCTGACCACAGCCGCAGTGTAGCAAGCCGATGCACCTGTGAACTGAGGCACGAGCTAACCCCTTCACCAGAGTATGAATTACCGGCATCAACCTGCTTACGGATCGACTCAGTATAATTGCTTTAGTCGATATGAGAGCCGGTTAGTCTGGTGTCAATTACCGGTTTGCCGACAGTTTCGGAAAGTTAGACAACCTAGAAGGAGCTCGATCCTCTATAGAGGCAGGCCAATGATACCGGCTAGGATACAATAGAAAAAAGAGTGGCGGTGGACGGCCAGACTGAAGGAGCCTCAGGAATGCAGGCAAGCTTGCCATAACGTCACAACGGCCTGCGGAAACCTACAAATTCAGCCATACTATGGCTCTCCTCACTGCATGGCCAGTGCTACCGACGCGTGAAATCACGTGACGCAACACAGCCTTGTAGAATAGATGCATGATCATGAGGCCGCGATGTTCCCCACAGCTGGCGTCTTGCGCCTGTGAACAGGCGCGCATTTATCCGGTAGCTGGTCGTAAAACTGCGCAGAGGACACAGCCATTATGCATGATGCCGGAAAGAACACTTACTGTGGAAAGAACTGCGATTATAATGATCTGACAAGTTTCCAAGAGGAGGAACGTTGTCGTACTCAGCACGCAGGACAAGGACTAGTAAAAAAAAATACAACCAAGCTGGATATACGGAAGCATCGAGGGTCGCAAAACTTGAGTGATGATGCTATACTCTACTGCAAAACAGCGGTGAGAGTGCGAAAAGTGGATCGACAGCCCACCACTTTGAAAGCTGGAACTGATTTGGGCAGCGGCGGCAGCGGCGGCAGCGGTGGGAACACGCGGCTCAAGTTTGTGTGTCGCTTTCTGCTTTTACAGAAGCCTGCGCCCGTGTCGACAACGGTTCTGCGACCGTGACGAAACTGGACAAGACGCATTCCACCCCCTGCGTATCGTGGCACGTGTCGGCAACGGTTCTGCGGCCGTGACGAAGCTGGACAAGGCGCATCCACCCCCTGCGTATCGTGGCACGATCGTCAGCTGCCGTCACGCCGACTACCACCTGACCGAATAAAAAGGCGATGCTGGCACCTTGAGGCTTCATTTGGGCAGCGGTGGGAACACGTGGCTCAAGTTTGTGTGTCGCTTTCTGCTCTTACAGAAGCCTGCGCCCGTGTCAACAACGGTTCTGCGACCGTGACGAAACTGGACAAGACGCATTCCACCCCCTGCGTATCGTGGCACGTGTCGGCAACGGTTCTGCGGCCGTGACGAAGCTGGACAAGACGCATCCACCCCCTGCGTATCGTGGCACTATCGTCAGCTGCCGTCACGCCGACTACCACCTGACCGGATAAAAAGGCGATGCTGGCACCTTGAGGCTTCATTTGGGCAGCGGCGGCAGCGGTGGGAACACGCGGCTCAAGTTTGTGTGTCGCTTTCTGCTCTTACAGGTTAGAAATCGCACCAGTATTTACTTTTAACACTGATTTCACTATTGCTGTTGCCGCTGCCACATCTTGCCTCATTGTTCTTGCCTTTTTGCCTTATTCTTCTTGCCTTGTTTTTTGTATTCTAACATGACGCCTGATCCTGAGATGCACAACATGTTGAAAGAAATGAAGCAGGAAATTCGCGACATGCGCGCGTCTTTGGAAAAGGAATACAGAAAGGAAAATAGAGAACTGAAAGCTAGTATGGAAATGTTTACCAAACGTTTCGAAGAAATGAATGCTACTATGAAGGCCATTCAGAAAGAGAATACAGATGTTAAGACTCAGAATGCTTGCCTTGTGTCCGAGTGCACGCTCCTTAAGAAACAAGTGCAAGCAAACGAACTAAGGATAGTACAACTGGAGCAGTACTCGCGAAACAGGAACCTAGAAATCAAAGGTATTCCAGTTTCACAGTATGAAAGTATCCCGAAATACTGCAAAACATTGGTGATGCTCTCGGTGAACCTATTGTACAGAGTGATATTGAGATATGTCATAGGATTCCAACAAAAGTCTCAACGCAATCAAACATTCTTGTGCAGTTTTCTAGCAGGTCGAAACGAGATGCAGTTTTTGAAAAGGCCAGAAAGAAAAGGTTTTCGACTGCTGATATCGGTTTCGCACAGTCTGCCCCAGTATATATAAATGAGCATTTATGTTTTGAACTCCCCGCAGGGGCGTCTGCGTGAGCGGGCGTTTGGTGTGTGGCGACACCACGGACCCGAGCCAACGGGGGGGTTTCGACCCCCTCCCACGTGTCGCCGTGCGTGGCTTAGCCGTGTCCGGGGAAAAGGGGATCCTGGGGGTTGAGCCGACGCCGGGTGATTGGACCTTTAAGGCCCTCCGGAAGAGGCAACACACCCCTTTGGCCCGTGCTTCCCGTAGACGGCACCCCCGGACTGACCCACCCGGGGGAAATCGGCAGTCGCCTTTTCCTGTCTCTCACCTCTCACATCTTCGCCTTTTTCTCCTACTTTACATCTTTCCTGTCTTCTCCTTTCTTCACTTTACTTCCATTTTTCCTGGCGGCAAGGGTTAACCTTGTGTGGCTATCCTACCTTGGGTACACCATATTCGGTTATAGCAACGATGTACAGTTGGCATGGCAGGGCTTGTCCACAACATCCTGTGCTGTGTCCCCTTGTTGGACTCGGTGGTGGGTGACTGGCATTGTTGCCGAACAATCTACTTCTTTAATGGGATCATCGAACCCTTTCAGAAACGATCGTCCTCCGAAACGGGGGCGCACCGATGCAACCGCTGAAATGTTCTTCAAAAAGAACGAAACTTTCCCGAAATATCACGTGATTCACTATGAGAACACCGAAAAAAAAGCCCGTAACATCTCACCATTCCTAGTGTCAAAATGTCTCACTGACACCATCGGAAGCGGCTACAAAGCCACCAAGATGGCCAGTGGGGATCTACTAATTGAAGTTAAAGATAAATCGCAGTATCAGAAATTGACCAACCTTGTGGCATTTGGGGATAAACCAATCACTATCACTCCCCACAGAACAATGAATACTGTAAAAGGTGTAGTATCAGATGATGATCTCGTGGACCTTTCCGACGACGAACTTCTGGATGGCTGGAAGGAGGAAAACGTTGTACAGGTACAACGAATAAAAATCAGACGCGACAACAAGGAAATACCCACGAAGCACATCATACTCACCTTTAACTCCAGCACACTCCCACAGGAAATAGAAACAGGCTATCTAAAGTTGCACGTCAGGCCGTACATTCCGAACCCAAGGCGCTGCTTCAAGTGCCAAAGGTTCGGTCATGCATCGCAGAGCTGCCGAGGGCAGCTTACCTGTGCTAAGTGTAGTACCACGGGACATTCTGCTGATGACGGCTGCAATGCCGAAGCCCACTGTGTCAATTGCGATGGAGACCACCCGGCGTACTCAAGATCCTGCACAGCCTGGAGAAAAGAGAAGGAGATTATCACCATTAAATTTCAAGAAAACATAAGTTTCCGCGAAGCCCGACAACGTCTTTCTCCATACCTTGCTAGTAAGACCTCTTTCGCCGAAGTGGTGCAACGGGGGGCAGCACCACAACGGCATCAGGCGGCCGCCCAAGCCACGCGCAGTGCGCTGAAGCGATCGCCACCTGCCCCCACGGCGGGAGCAGCCAAGGCTGCCCCGCCCCCCGCCAACTCGGCCACACTGGAGGCCTCTCGAAGCTCTGGCATTAGCCAGGGCAGCTCAGAGGCCAGAGAGGTCCCATCGACCTCGTCTCTGGTGGGGTCAAAGGCCTCGTCTGCCAAGACGAAGCCCACACAACCCCATCACCGCTCGCTAGAGCAACTGTCTGACGCCTTGCACGAGGCGATGGACACTACTACTAGCTCAGCGGTGAAGGCAGCACCCAAGGAGCGGCGAGATTCTCCCGACCGCTCCAGAAAAAGCAAAACCCCAATTACAGGGCCAGGAAAAGGTCCTGTAAAATAATGTGTACATGCTCCATTTCTGAACACCATCTTTTAGAACTTTTAGAAGCAAATCACCTTCCAATTATTTTATCTCTTGGTCTTTCACACTTTGGTTTTAAACCATCACATTCAAAATGGCTTTTATTATTCACTGGAATTGTAGAGGGCTTTTAAACAATTTAGGTGACATAAAGGAAATACTGAACGACTTTTCTCCTATGGCCCTGTGCCTCCAGGAAACCAACCTAGGTGAGCGACATCAAAACATCTTGAAGGGCTTCACGGTTGTGCGGCGCGATCGTTCGCAGGCAAGCAGACTGTCGGGTGGTGGGGCCGTCGTTGTCAAAGGTGGCATACCAGTCAGAGAAATTCCTATTAATAGCCACATAGAGGCCGCCGCCGTCACAATTGTAGCGCACAAAACCATCACCATCTGTTCCCTCTACATTCCTCCTCACACACAATTCGCCGTAAGCGATTTAGAAATAATTCTGCACCAGCTATCTGAACCTTTTGTGATAGTAGGTGATTTTAATGCGCATAACACGCTTTGGGGTAGCAAAACAATCGACCCTAGAGGAAAAATAGTTGAAGATTTTATCTTAGCCAATGATGTCTGTCTTTTAAATTCCGGCGTTGCCACTTACTGCTCCCCAAGCTCAGGAGCCATGAGCTGCCTGGACCTGGCACTATGCTCTCCAGCGGTGTTCACCGATTTTAAATGGAATATAATAGATAATCCATATGGAAGTGACCACATGCCTGCACTGATCAATCTAAGCGTAGCACCTCCTACCATACCTTCCCGGCCACCCCGATGGCGACTTCATTTGGCAGACTAGGCTCTCTTTACCGATCAAGCCAGGCTGGATAAAGAGAGTCTAGATTTTCTCAGCATTGATGAAATGAATGCGAGAATTACAACATGCATAATCGCGGCAGCAGAGAAAGCTATTCCCCAGTCTTCTGGATCCCTGAGAAAGAGATTAAAGCCCTGGTGGACGCGCGAATGTACGGAAGCAAAAAAATTTAAAAACAGAGCCTGGGGCGTCTTCCGGAGGTACCCGACACATGATAACATCATATCTTTCAAAAAAGCTAGAGCGAAATTTCGATACATTCGTAGGCAAGCCGAGAAAACCTCCTGGCAAAACTACGTTTCGTCCATAAATAGCTCGGTCACATCCAAAAGAATGTGGGGCCAGGTTCACAAGTTTAATGGCAACTACACTGCCTATACCATTCCCTTTCTTTCTAAAGCAGGTGCCCAGACATCCCTACAGGAACAAGCGTGTAGTCAGGAACAACGTGTAGTCACGTTGGCATACACGGAAATGAAAGGGCCGATCAATGCGCAGCAGCAGCGAAAAACCTTAGTATCTCGAAAGTAAGTGTTCCAGTTAGGGACAGTATCCGCGCCATTCGTACAGCGTTAACATTCAAATGGCAACGGGAATGGAACACTATAGGCAACAATAAACTCCAACTAATGAAACCATTCCTAAGTGAATGGAAGTCCTGTTACCACCAAGAACGTTTTATCGAAGTTATCCTCTGCCGTCTTCGAATTGGTCACACGCATATCACCCATAATTACCTATTAAAGCAAGAACAAAAACCAACATGTGATAAATGCGATGAACCTCTAACAGTGTTACACATCTTGCTTACATGCCCACATTTAGAAACATATCGAAGAAAACACTTTCACGCATTGTACAAGTTACGCATTCCACGTCACCCCATGTTCATCCTAGGAGATGATGCACTAATACCCCTAACGAACGTCGTTAACTTCCTGGATGACGCAAAATTTCTAAACAAGCTATAAGCATAGCGTCGTAGCTACACGGTAGATACTCAAGATTTACGCACCTGTGTGGCCACAACACGGCCTCTTCTGAGAGGCCACTGCTGTGACAGCGTCTTCTGAAAAGAGCACTTGCCTCCTGATCCTTGCGCACAAGGACACAGGTAAGGCGAAAGTGCTGGAGCCATTCCTTTACATTTTGGCTTAACCACCTCGCGCAACGACCATACCCATTGACCACCCCATGTATCATGTCCATAATTGTAATAGTACTGTGGTGAGTACTATAGTACCTCAACAGTACATACATTATACGAATAATTTTAGGCCTCTATACAGCCGCGCAACATTATTCATCTTATTCCACTAATCGTCTCTGACCGCGCACTCGTATTTATGGTCATGGTAGGCTAAAATCACATGGAAGACGAGGTACAATTTCTTGGGAGTGACGGTATGGCTTTCCGAGAGGAAATTGGTTTATACCAAACTTTTACAACAGAATATACACTCAGTTCACTAAAGGGTTTTAGCTTTATTTTCCTCACCATGTGGCTGGCGCAGCATAGCCTTAGCTGCTTTTGCGCCACTAAACCCTACATAACTAACTAACTGTTTTGAACTGAAAAAGCTACTGGGCTTGACCATCACGAAAAAGAAAAGAATTGGCGTTTTGCGTGGACAAAGGACGGCAACATTTTCGCAAGAAAAACTGAATCTTCCCGAGCACTGCGCATAGCTTTTGTCTCGGATCTCGATAAAATTGACTAGCCAAATGATGGCTTCTGTAGATGACGTCATATCGATGAACAATTCCAATTCTGCTTATCTTTCGCCTTGCGAAGTCGGTAACTTGTACGCAAGAAACAAGAATTCTTTGTCCTTTGTCCACATTAACGCACAATCAGTTAGAAACAAGGAAGACCAAATCGTTGCACTTTCTGCCTCCTTCGGTTTCACTCCAGATATACTGATGATAACTGAAACTTGGTTTAAAAATGACGCAGATGTGTTGAAGTTGCCCGGTTTTAACACATTTTTTGTAAACAGGCCTTCTCGAAGAGGAGGAGGCGTTATGTCAATGGCAAAAAACACGCTACATTGCCAAATAATTGAATCATTTTCTTTTGCTACTTTTGATTATGAAGTGCTTTCGGTGAAATGCAATGATAATGTGTATTGTGTTTTATATAGGCCTCCGGGTGCGAGCATACCTAGCTTTCTGTCTTTTATGGACGATTACTTAAGCTGGATTAATGATAACCGCTTCAAACTCATTATGGGAGGTGATATAAACATTGACTTCCTGAAGGCCTCGAAACCACGAGAAGAATTATGTAGGACTCTTGAATCCAATGGTTTTGCAAATGTAATAAGTTATCCTACTCGTATTTCACTTGACTCAACTACCCTGATAGACGTCTTCATAACTAATATTGAAAATACACATTTATCATCGGGTGTTGTAGGCATTCACATCAGCGACCATCTCCTAATCTTTCTTTTCCTTAAGCAAGCCATGTCTCTTGAAACCGCGAATCGTTTACCTTTGACTGTACGGGACATAAATGCACACAGCTTAGACAAGTTTCGTAATGAAATATTGCTCATTGATTGGACACCATAACTGCTTATTACCGACCCCGAAATCGCCTACGAATATTTTAATAAAAAATTTAAAGCTGCGTATGAGAAATGTTTTAGGTACAAGGTTCTTAAACCTGCCCGCAAGAGTAGAAAGCCTTGGGTGACAAATCAATGTTTACAGGAAATACGCATTAAAAATCGCTTATTTCATAACTTTATTTCAACGCGATCTGGAGAAACCTTACGTCAATTTAAGGTTCAACGAAACAAAGTTAACAATCTTTTACGTCGTGAGAAAAGAACATACTTATTTAACTTATTTAACGTTGACGTCACGAAAAAATCTGATATTCTTTGGAAGCGTATTAACTCTGTTCTTGGCCGAGATGACTGTAAGGAGACTATTAGGGAAATAACGATTGATGGAAATGTAATATCAGAAAAAAAATTAGCCGGAGCTTTCAATGAATATTTTACCAGTTTAGTAAAGAGTTCTCACGATCCCAATTGTTTGAATTTTTTAAGTTCACGAACCAGTGATTCTGCATTTTTGGCTCCTACGACACCTAAAGAAATAATTGATACATTTCTATCAATTAGAAATAGTAAATGTTGTGATATTGACGGCTTTGAAATCGGGCCTGCAAAGTACGTATTAGATGCCATTACTCCAGCCCTGACACACATCTACAATCTTGTTTTATCTTGCGGTACTTTTCCAAAAAGCCTCCAGGTTGCTAAAGTAATAGTGTTGCATAAGGGCGGGGATAAAAACGCTTTTACTAACTATAGACCAATATCAGTCTTACCAATTTTTTCAAAACCACTGGAAAAATTAATTCACAGCCGTATTACATCCTTTATAAGCAAGCATAAATTTATGACAAATATGCAATTTGGTTTTACGAAAGGTCAGTCCACAGAAACTGCCCTTCTAACACAAAAAGAAATAATATTACAATCCTTCGAACGTCAATTATGTACCCTAGAAATTTTTGTGGACTACTCAAAGGCGTTCGACTGCATAAATCATACCACACTTATAGAAAAATTGAACTATTATGGCTTTCGGGGTGTTTTTCTGAAATTAATAAAATCGTACCTACAGCATCGCATGCAGAAAGTGGTTATCAATAGACACACGTCCGATTTGAAACCACTTATTGCAGGAGTGCCACAGGGAAGCATTTTGGGGCCCTTGCTTTTTTGTATATATATTAATGATTTAGTGAGTATTGATCAGGATGCAAAATTTGTTATATATGCAGACGACACTACAATTCTTGTAACCGCGAAGGATGCTGAGGATGTCATAATTAAAGCCAACAAAGTGTTATCAAAATTATCATCTTGGAGCACAGCAAACTCGTTAAAAATCTATGTCAATAAAACAAAGGCCGTACTTTTTAGGCCAAGAAATCGAAACATAAATATTCGAACGAGTTTACATCTAAATAACTCCATTCTGCCAATTGTACCCTCCTTTAAATGTCTTGGCGTTATATTTGAGCAACATTTATCATGGAATACTCATGCGGAAATGGTGGTGGGTAAACTCTCTCAGGTGACTGGTATACTATGCAAGCTGCGTTTTTTTCTTCCAGAAAGTATTAAGCTTCTTTTGTATAAATCCCTGTTTCTATCATACATAAATTATTGTCATCTCGTCTGGGGCACTACAACACTTACCAATACCAATACCCTCTATAGAATGCAGAAAAAAGCTGTGCGTTGTATTTTAAATGTCCCTTACTTAACGCCAACCAGTCCTCTATTCGAAAAACTGAATCTGGTACCAATGCCCAACATTTATGAAAATATATTAATAAGAAGTTACAAGAACAGTATTAAAAAAAACAGCGACACCCTAAAACGTATTTCCAATTTAATGCCCAAACATAAAACAACCAATACAAGGAGCACCGAAAAATGGCAGTTACCGATGTCTAGAACAAATTATACCTATCAGATGCTACGTTACAGGCTACCATATCACTTAAACAAGGAAAACATAATATAAAATTTCATATTGTATGATAGAATGAACATGTCTGTCAGTGCAAACACCTATGTGGTAGTGCTCATAATGCTGTGTATTTTCTTCCCTAAAAATTCGGTTTCCTCTTTGTACTACGCTTATAAATAAGTTTTGTATAAGCAATCGAATCAAATATGTTATCCCCCAAAAATTGTGTATGTAGTATGACATTTTCCATGTTTCTGATTCATCTTCTGTGTTTCTTTCTTCTGTTTTTTTTTCACGGTTATGTATTTTTAGAGTTATGCGTTTTGGCCATTCTATTATTTCTATATTTTTGTGTTAAACTGCTTTTTCCATTTGTTGTTTTGTCTCTGCCTCGAAAAATTGGGGCCATGGACCACGTCAAGCCTTGCTGGCTTTTTGTTCATGGTCCTCAACATTGTATGAATGTTGAAATAAAATTGATTGATTGATTGATCGATGACTGCAAAAACAAAACGACGTACATGCGTGAGTGAATGAGTGCCTGCATGCGTACATATGGCTGTGTGTATAGGTCAACAGGGATGAGGGCATGGTCAAACTTGTGTACTACAAAAGGCATCACGCTTTTCTCTAATTTTATGTTCGCTCGTCGGCTGCTGTGCTGAATTTTATTTTCTTCAGGTGCCACCATATTGGCCACTTACAGTGGTTCAATCTTGTTCTCGTGTAACATTATGTCACCGATGATTTGCACTGCCAAATTTTGTAGTGCCTTTTGACGAGAAGGAGTTTGCTATTTGTACACATCGTGCAGAGTACCACTCCGCAGGCTGTGGAATCTTTTCGCGTCCCACATTCTTCTCCGATTCTTTTCCGCTTAGAGTTGTCATGCGTATCTCTAGGTAGTATGGCTTTGCTTTTCTGTAATGGAACCGGTGCAGGCAGACCATGTTGAAAGATACCTTGCACGTAAAATTGTATCTCGCTCAGTCGATGAGCAGGAACTCAGAAGCGAGACCTAATTGGCGATTCGGTGTGTCAATGTAGCCGTAGGAGCTACAAGCGTGACATCACTTGAAGCTAGTGCAGACAAGAAGCCGCCCGTATTAGGAACTGGGACTCTTAATTGATATTTCTGTGACAAGATTCGCAATCTGTGAGAACGGTCTCCAGCCGCCATCAAACTCAGGACAGCGAGCTTGCTCGCAGATAGTTTCGCCGTGCCTTCATACTGCGACCTGTAATCCCATGACTTTGTTCGGGGGCCGCCATCCTAGGCATGGTATTCCTAAGTACACATTTTAATATTATTGACGTAGCCTTTAGGCTGGCAATGCTTTGGACAGGCCTTATGATGCCACCACGTAGGAACAGAGGTAACGGTGCATTCAATGTTATGGATGAGAAGGACACCACTCCTTCCGACTTCAGCGTCATCATTACCGTCGCCATTTAAGCACCTCTAGCCTTACATATCATCCTCAAGGACTACCGCAACCTGCGGCTTGATCGTTGAACCTGCCCTCCAAGAGGCCCAGCTTACATACATGAAATGTCATGGTGGCACACTTCCCCCTAATCAAGCCATATCAACAAAGGCCCCACCGTGGCCTACGTAGAAGGAACACTGTAAAACAAATAGATCCGCCCTTTACGATGCTATGGACGGTGCCCCAGCATTCCGAGTTCCTTAGCGACGTTTCGTCGTCAGTGAGACCCTTACCACACATAAGCACGAATTTATAAAGGCCCTGCTCCTCTAGTGCAAGGACTACTCCAAAAAAAAATTACAGCATATCCACGGAGTGAATGATGATGAGTGGGCGAAGCTCGGGAGGTTCATCGTAGATGGTGCCGAGTTCCGGATTAATTTAGTTAACGCGCACGCTGCGAATCCTCATGGTTCAACTACGCACAAGTGAAATCTCCCACCGGCAGTTCATTGCAAGTCAAGATCTAGTGCCTATATATAGATATATATATATATATATATATATATATATTGTAATAAAGAGAGACGTAGACACAGCGCCTTAGCTGCAGGCCGGCTGCTCTATTCTGCCCTCTTCTTCCTCTGCTTCTCTTGCCCAGCGCTCCTCTAGCGCGAGCGTCTTCGGCAGGGCGAGCTCTCTGTTTTATACATTACAATATATATGGGTTGCCGGTGAACGCTTCTCCAACGCGAGCAGTCGGTATTTCTCAATCAAGAAACTCGCTAGGAGACGCTGCCTGCGCCAACGTTGTCTCTCGCGGGTGAGGGCGCGTTCTCGTTCTTTGCGAGCTGGTAGCGTTCCTCTAAGAAAGAGCGTTTCCATAGCCAACGCGCGCCTTTCGCTCTCTCTCTGTCTCTCTCTCTCTCCCACAAGACAGCAGAGGCACGCACCGGGAGGCACGCGCCGAGGGCGAGCGCGTGCCTCCCGGCACGCGGGTTACGCCTGACGCCTGACGCGTGACAAGGTTAGACTAAGAGGAGCTTCGCCCCTAAAAGGAGCGATCTGGCGAAATGCTACGCAACATCATCCGTCCGCCCAAGAGCTTGTGGGCGTCCGCCCTCGTGTCAGTGAGCAAGAAGCACTGAACGCTACGTGGACAATTCAGCAGCGACCGCGTCGGAGGAGTCGCCAAAAACATCTAAACATTCCTGAGACACGCGGAATCATCGTGCGAGTGAAGAAAGCAAGATATTTTCCTCGGTGGACCTCAAGAGCAGTTAGAAGTAAATTCAACTAGACCGGAGAGACAGCAAGTAAACCGTCTTTTAAAATAAGTGTTTTATGCCGGCGTCCACCACGATTGCATACGTTACAGCCGTAACGCATATGACACCGTAACATGAACATGAAAGTACAACACAAACTATCCGAGAAAGCTTCTCCTCATGCGTTGGGAGTCAAACTCACAGATCCCCGCTGCACTACGAGAGGTGGCAGGAGCTGTAGATTATTGCTAACTCTCCACATGCTCGAATCTGTACGAACGCTCCTTGTATTCCTTGTTACCTCGCTTCGTTTGTTCTTCGACCATCTCATCCGGTTCAGCGACCGCTCATCCAGGCTCACATTGCCTGTAACGGTGTCGCCATCCAAGAGATGCGAAGGGAATCACTGCAGCTTCACCTCTCCTAGATGGCGGTGCCATTCTAGGCGTGTTCCGAAATCCGCCTCGATGTACGATTGCTGAGCTGCGCGTGCATCGGGAAGAAGCGTGGTAAGAAGAAAACAGCCGCATTTGTATAGCCTCGAGCGTATGCCCCGACAGCGGAGTGGTAGAGCACTGGTCACCACCTTTCGTCGTAGGCAGCGTTTCCCCATGAGTCCCCCTTCCATCGGGATGGCATCAATAAAAATACTGCGTTAGGCTTCCAAGCACGGTAACGATGTTGACGGGTCAGTGTGGAGAGAGAGAGAGAGAATATTTTATTGATGAATCCGGAGATGTTAGTCTGGTTAATGGCCTGGCTTGCTACTCCAGTCAGTGTTGAGCAAGTAAATAAGATCAATGGCTTGTCGCGCTGCGTGTACTATTTCCTGTTTCCATATATCGTTTAAACTACTTCAGTTACCCCATGAGGTTGGTCCTTACTGTTATGTAGGTGATGAGTGAACGTGGATTCAGCCACGTCGAACGATGCCGTACCAGCGAAACAACACTAAGAATGACCATTCAACTACTTATGCGAAGATATATTTCACTTTCGTGTCATACCGATTCCTTCGCAGCGACATCAGCCACATTTTTGACACGTGGTGCATTATCGTGTTCAATGTCGTAGCACCGCCCTTGTGTTCGAAACCTGCATATTTTCCACCAGTTATCGATACAATTTCAGCAGTTCTCGAGTGGTGGGCTTGCTTCGTCTGCTTCGACGATTTTATTTGGTTTGTATAAAACTGCGATGAGCACTTTCGTTGTCTGAAGCGATACTTCCAGCAGTCAAGGCATCCGAACTGCCCTTAAAGCGACAAGCGTGCTTCTTCACGTGCATGTCCCTCTTTGCTTTGTCCAGATTCGATTAGTAAATCTAGTTTCTTCTGATCATCTATAGACAACCGTCATCATCCGCCCAGCTTCTAGAAAGCATCAAGCAAATTCCTTGGATGGTGTTTTATCAAGCACCCTTTGCACAGCACCAACCACTGAAAACCTTAAAAAACAGTGATTAAATCTCAAGTGGGAAGCTCCTCAACCATGAGCACTTCAATACGTGAAGCCGGGCGTGCAGCCACCAGCAGTACTTCACCAAAAACGCCTATGCCGAAATGCACACTGACACAAAATTGCCAGGCTTATCTTCATCGCAGGCACCGAAAAGTCGTGAGCACCATTGAAAGGCCTTTTCTCTGATAGCTAACTTGACAGACGCTTATTTTTTATTCGTGAAATACGCTAGGCAGGCTTAGCAGAGTATACACGGCAAATAACATCCCTTCTGTATTAATATGGAACCACTGCTACGTGGGCATGTATTCCATGTCTCTAGTCTGGCTTAGACAAAAGTTTATTACAAATTAAATATTGATTTAGTAGCCCCTGAACCACACTGCATTTGTACGTCAATTGACCTATTCGTAGATATCCTCTGCCATCTATTTGGTATTTGCTTCGTGAACTTCATTATAATAGGAAAATCTATTTTGGCCCACTTTGTGAAGTGCTTCACGAAATGTCAATCGCAGTGCTAGAATAGAATGGTGCCCCGGTCGTGTCGTGCATGTGACCCTCTTCCCATTTTTGTAAACCTATACGTATCTCATATGTCACGAGAATAAAAGAACTTCGAAAATTCCCGCAATTTGTCACTTTGCAGCATCATTTTGCATTATAAGACAATCGAAATATAGGTAACGTGTGATACAAACCCAGAGACGTTGGTATTATGAAAGGGAAAATTAGCATCCACCCGTTTTGTAGCATAAGGCTACAAGGAAATCTATATGGATTTCTCGTAAATGAACGCTTTCAAGTTGCCGAAAAATTTCGTCCTGGTCCTGGTAAACGTTACACCACCTTGCGGGTTTCCGCAGAACTCAGTGGTCCCAGGGTTCAGTCCTGGGACCACTTTTGTTCTTATTGTACATAAATGATTTACCCAATTATGTGCCTGCGAAAATCCGCCTTTACGCTGATGATTGTGTCTTATATAATGTAATTAATACCAATGATGACCACAATTTACTTAATGATTGTTTTGCACAATTTTGCAGATGGTGTGACACATGGCAAATGAACATAAACTTTACTAAAACAGTTGCTCTTTCCTTCTGTAAACGCAGCTCCGTTTCATTGTTTGATTACTCTTTCAATGGCTACTCTCTTTCACGTGTGTCCGAATATAAATACCTAGGCCTCATCTTCACACCTAATATGTCTTGGTCTAAACACATCGAATACACTTGCAATAAAGCTTTAAAGAAACTGGGCTACCTAAATCGTACATTAAAAGATGCTCCACGCGAAACAAAGTTGCTAACGTATAAATCGCTCATCCGTCCCATCCTTGAATATGCCTGCCCCGTATGGAACCCTCATAAAAAATCGGACATCAGCACACTAGAATCCGTTCAGAAGAAAGCCATCCGTTTCATTTTCCGCCGGTACGACTGGAATTTCTCACCCTCCTCTCAACTTGCTACGCTAGGTCTGCAAACCTTGTCTGAGCGACGCGATCTCGAATGCCTAAAGTTGCTGCATATTCTTGTTAATACTCCACGCTACGCATTAACTAACGAATATCTGTCTCCTGATAAACTGAAACCCACAAGGAATAGCCACAAGCTCAACCTGACACCATTCCATCCACGTACTAACCTATTTAAATTCAGCTTTTTCCCGCACACTATAGAAATATGGAATGTATTACCTGGGTCAACTAGATCATTGCCTTTAGAAGATTTCTTGCATGAATGTATTGATTCGCGATTTGTTTGAATTGTAATTTTTTGCATTAATGTATTGATTTGGAATTTGTTTATTAAGAGTTCTATTCTTGTTTGTTGTTCAGAGTTGTATTCTTGTGTGTGCTCATGTATAAAAAAACCCACTCCTGCGATAGCCCAAATTGGGCTGCAGTATGTAAAAATAAATAAATAAATATACTGATGTTGGTATTTTTTTATCTCTGTGGCGGGTGCCACTAGTCATATGCGATTACTCCACTTCAGAGTTTTAATTTCCTTCTTGGGTTCAAGTAATTAAAAAGCCAAGTAGTCACGCGGTAGTGCATTCACTTTGGCTTTTTTATTTGTACAACACAATTTACGAGAAAAAAGTGGTTCTGAAATTTATGTGGGCGTTCTTTGTTCGAAAAGATCGAAGGCATATATTAATAAAACACATATAGCGCCTGCAATGACGGTGCTGCCTGCGTGCGGTTTCTATGATATGCCTTGGAAACCGCGGAGGCAAGCAATCAGGTGACGTAAGCATTGTAGTGTAAATCTAACAAATGTATTCATTAGCACTTGAAAGCACTGAATAATAGTAACGTCATCATCATCAGCCCATCTATGTCCACTGCAGGAGCAAGGCCTCTCCCAATCCTCACCATCCTTGCCTGTCCTTCGCCAGCTGATTCCATTTTGCACCCGCGAACTTCTTAATTTCGTCCCCCCATCTTACTCTCTGCTGCCCATGGCGGCAGAGAGTAAGTTGTCCTAAAGTTTCGGGATTACCAGACTACTTGATTGCTCATAATTCGTTCTTCATGTACTGTTATTCGCTAAGCGCAGCAAAGCGCAGAGCGAATGATAGTATATGAAGAACGAATTATGAGCATTCAAATAGTCGGCTAATCCCGAAACTTTAGGCCAACTTTGGTTTCTCT
>JABSTT010002012.1:0-55951 GCA_013339685.2 Hyalomma asiaticum
CAGTCGGATGTAGGTTTAAATGACACAGGGACAGCACCTGGTGATGGAATCACAGCAGCTCTGTTAGCTGCTGAAAGTTGCAGCACACAAACAACGGCAATTTCATTGTCATCCAGTGACTCTGACAGCAGTTTCACCGATTGTTAGGCCACTGTGTTCACACATCATTGTATTGCCCTTTGCGGTAAAGCTACAATGCAGATGCAGGGCTACGAGATCTTTAAAGGGCCCTAAACAACCCCGAGGTGTAAAATTGTTTGAAAGATATAACTGCGCTCCTGTACGATGTGAACATGCTCCCACAAGAATTTTGCGAATAGGTGCAATAATAAAGAAGTTACACGGGTTAAGTGGCCGCTTGCGTCGGTTTCGTTTTCTCGGTCGGCCTCCCCCCCTTCTCTGCTGAGGAGAGGGTAGGGGCGGCGCGCTGTCGAGACTCCGCCCACTTTTGACACGTGACCTGACGTGATCACTTGACGTCATTGACGCTTGCGCTGCGGAACCGGTTGCTCCCGTTCTAGAAACGTTGGGTTGCTCCTGCGCTCACCCCGGTGGGATGGCCAGGGGATCTGACCATAGACGTTTCGACCAATCAACGAGATACAACTACGCAAAGTTGTTCGCGGTAGAACATGACGACACCTAGGAGTCGCCGGAAAGAAGCGCGGGAATTGTTTTTTGAAATACGGCCTCTGTGTGGCGCGCAGCGCTGTCTTATTCGCAGAATGTGATCGCCGCAACCTTCTCTATGATTGAGTTAGCTTGTTTGGGCGACTTTGAAAAAAAGTAGGAGCCTGTTTAGTGGCCCTTTAAAGCCAAATTAAGATACTGTCTGCGTGTTTCCTGGCCCTGATGTGTGCAGAGACTCACGAATGCTGACCAAGGAAATCCCTTTTGCGCCACCTCAAAAGCATGTCAGTACTGCTGGATAGATGATGGCACAACGGGTTGGATCAAACGACAACATTCAAAGGATACTTCTTCAGAAACGGAAGGCAACTATTCTGGTGATTACAATACACACCAACAGTGCCCCTTCCATAAAACTCGGAAAGTGTGTTGGGCTCATGTAGGAATATTCCCACTTGAGAGGTTGGTAAGTGCAATAAAAATTGTTGTTAAGGCCTTCTTCCCACTGCTCACCGCACGTATGCAAAATAAAATCAATTGTTTATAATATTTGCCAGGTTTGAATTGTTTATTATGTGTATCAGACACACCGTATAAATGTGTGTCAATATAAGCAACATCAAGAAATGGAGAGTGGTGCACAGTATCATATTAGTTACAGCTAGTCGGATATTATGGCTATTCAGATAGCCAAGCCACCCAGGCATACCAAGCACTCCTGTTACAACGCGGGCTATGCAAGTGCCATTGAAAAACGTCGATATAATTTCAGGGTTTTTTATGGTACTTCATTCTACTGTTATATACAAAATTTAAAGCCTTTATTACTTAGTATGCCGTACATACATACTGTGGCGGCCTCACTGGCGAAATATGATAAAAATGGTGACTTTTGGCGACTCCTTCCCCATCATTTGTTGACCCTGACTCGAAACTCAGTCGCAACCCTCCTAAGCTATACCAGTGCGCTGGCATCATCTATATGCACTTCAGTTAAACGTGGCATGTACGAGATGTTCATGCACGCTAGAGGCGAATTTCATAAGCGGTCAATTTAAGCCCCTTCTGACCATCACTATTCCGTGATGAATATAAGCTGTTTGCAATCAGACATCACTTTGCCGTGTTACTCCTTGAATTCTACAGGGAGGTGGGACACAAACAAGCTGCCTTCATGAGCATTTTATCGTGCCATCATTGATGTTTAGATGTCGTGTGCTTCCATGGTGATAATAATAATATCATTAATAAACTTCAAACTTGCGATTATTATTCCACCCAAGTTATTCTTGTTATGTGGGGTTTAACCCCAAAACCAGCTCTGATCATGAGAGATACCGTAGTGGAGGGCTCCGGAAATTTTGACCCACCTGGGGTTCTTTAACGTGCACTGACATCGCACAGCACACAGGCCTCAACATTTCGCCTCCATCGAAATGCAGCCGCCGCAGCCGAGATTCGATCCCGCAACCCTCGGACCAGCAGCAGAGTACCATAGTCACTAGACCACCGTGGCGTCGCCCACCCAAGTGATCAAGCACGTCATTGCTGTTATGACGCTGTGGTGCACTGCTAAAGCACCATGCATTAAGCATGCAAAATTCAGAAACGTTGTTGAACAAGTACATGAACTGTGTAAGCCGCTCTGTCGGATGCATTCATTCGCACCGAAAGTCAACATCAACTCTGGAGCACATTTGAAATCTAAGAAGCTGTTTCAGGCTGTTCTTTGAGCACCCTGGCACATAGCGCCATCACAACATGTCCCAAAAAAGCCCCTAAAGCTCGTTAACACCATTCACTGATGTGGCAGCGATGCAGCTGAACGTACAACGATGGCCACGAGAGCTACAAGTTCCGGCATGCACTGCGGTGATAGTGACTTGTTGAAACACAGCGAGATCAGTGTACTCATACCTCCCACTAATATACTAAGCGTGAGATGTGAGGGGAAAAGAAAGAAAGCATGTGTGTTTATACTGTTTCTGGAGGTTGTCGTAACATCATACACAGTTCAGAATAGTTGCCAGGAAAGGTTTCAGATGGTGGCGATCATAATGGTACAGGCAGAAATACCATGTCAGCCCAACCCTCTCCAATGAAAAGTGAAAGCAGGGGATGCCTTCGGGAGCTCCAATGTATCCTAGCAAAGTTCTCTGCCAAAAAGAAAACTGAGAGACAAAGTGTCCTGGGTGGTGAAAGAGGAGATAATGAGACGAAGAGCGGCACCAAGAATCATCATCCTTTGTCGCCTACACATGCAAATGCATGCACATTGAACATTATTGTATACTGTTACTTGGAGAGCACTTCTCACCCACAGAAATGTATTGGACCATAGATTCTCAAGCAACTAGATCCCACTGAACTTTGCTACTCTCCAAGGCGTTTCCCAAGGAACCCAATCAACACCGCAGGCCCCTTATATGCCACTCATATATGTGCATTTATGCAGCATAAAGCCTGAAACACAGGGGTATGAAAACAATTTATTTCACAAAGGCAACGCACCTCACTTTGTTCGCACAAACCAAAATATGCATTGCTCAGTCTCGGCAATTTTCTAGTCAGCTGCTTCAGGTATGTAGTAATATTTTCGTTCAAATAATTCCGAACTAAATAACTTAAGTTTTGTTCTTGATGCACTCAACAATTCAGTTAAAGTTTGAGCTGTTTGTGCTTTATAAAAAGAATTCCTGAATGAGTACACCTTACAACCATAAAGTTATCCCCAGAAATTATTTGAAAACATACCTTGGATTGTCAGCGTCTATATTTTTGTACATACATTAGCCCCTCGGCATGCTATAAGAGAAGGTTCTATGCAGGTAACAAACTTGGACACACACATGCAGCTAGCTTGTGCATTAACACCTACAACACACACAGGGTGCTCTATGTTCAGTAGAATGAGCTTCTTTCAAGAGCTAATAAACCAACAAATATGAAATGGAGAACTGAGCTTCTGCACATCACTTCTCGTTTAAAGCAACATCACTGTGAATGGTCATAACTACTGAATAACTTTGGAGTGAAAGGAAATATTGTAGCAGAATGTGAACTGTAGGGGAGTGCAATTTATAGGAGCAAATTACACTATGTTTTAAGATTTTCCACTTCCAGCCCATATAATGCTAAGTCCCTAAAGAAACCTAAAAGTAGTGACATTGTTTCCATTTTGCTGCTGTCCTCCTCCCCTGTGCTTACCCTCAATGCTCGGCCCTCCTATTGGCTGAATGCTGTAACGTGCTCTCACACACTTCTGTTTGCAGTGCCAAAGAGCCCAAGGTGCACGTGCGGCTTGGCGGTCACCATGCTTCGCACACAGGACTGCATAGTGCACCCAAGAAAGCCCTCCCCCACCAATCCAGCCATCAAAGAGCCAAAGAATTGCTCGTTTGGCACCGCACTGGGGAAGGCACCGTCAAAAATAGAGAACAAAATATGGCACAGGAGGAGAAGAGAGGAAATGGCAGTACTTTTAGATCATTTAGATTATAACCTGCTCTAGAATAACTTGCTCTAGGAGTAGGAAATTAAATCAGGCTGCATGTAATATCCACATTTCATCACGAAGCGCAGTTTCGAAGTGGCGCAAATTTCCCCTGAAGAGCCAGTTTCATGGCATAGTTGCCTATGCTGCAGTGACACCACATTTTCAGGTGACTTACATAGGAAAAAATATGTACGTTACGGTAAAAGCTGTCTCACGATTATGCAACCAGCGAAGATATTGACTGATCGATTTACTGGGTTTTATGTCCCAAAACCAGCTGCGATTAGAGAGATGCCGTAGTGTGGGGCTCCGGAAATTTGGACCACCTGGAGTTCTTTAACGTGCACTGCACCAGTACACGGGTCTCGATATTTCGCCTCCATCGAAATGCAGCCGTGGTGGCCAGGTTCAATCCCGCGACCCTCGGATGGCAGCCGAGTACCATAGCCACTAGACCACTAAGGTGGGGCCAGGGAAGATATAGCAGTGGCTCTAGAAATATCAAGGTGGGGGCCACGGAACCCCAGGGTTCTGCAGAGCCAACCACATCTACCATGACGAACCCTCTCTGATGGTCAACCTCGTTTAAGCTCTAAGCAGACAGCAATGAAGGTTCCCAATTCACGTCACCTTAACAGTGGCAAAGAAAACAAAATGGCTGCCAAGTGCCTCCTTTGGGAACAAGCACCTGATCAGTGTCCCTACAGTTAATGGTCTTGACACATACTGGCATAGCCTGTTCATTATTCACAATGAGCCTACAGTGCTGGTCAATGCAACCTGCTCTCTTCTGTAACTTCCCATATCCCCACCACTCACTATGTTGATGCTTGCTTCCGATAGTGCTCCTGATAGCTTTGCACTGCTGGCTAACAATATTGGCAAAGTTTTCACAATGATTGACCATCATTAGCTCAGTTCATTCTTCCAACAAACTGAAATAAAATACACACTTCCCTTCTCTGTCAAAACTTTCAAAATGGCTTCCACTTAAATCAACCTAACAATTCACCATGCTTATAGTAGATTAATGATATCAGCTCCTGTTCTGGTATGTTCAGCTCAATTGAGTTTGTAATGGCACTTTCTTCTCGCTCTAAATGAAGGCAGGTGCACATGGTTTCACATGCTATCCATTCAGCCCACTCCTTCTGGTAAACATATTGTGTACACCGTGGCTGAGAAACATTCTGCAGGTACTGATGTCAGAAGAATGCACAGGTGTACCTCATAGCCATTTCGGATAGTGATATCGTAAAGCTTCGACCTGGCCTCCAGAATTCAAGGGAATTGCTGTTCCTGGCGCATGGTCCACTTTAGATACTGGTAAACCATGTTACGTGACTATTTTTAACGTGGAAAACTATGCCACTTATATGCTCCACCAGAATGGTGTGGAAGAATGTACACTGCACAGTGATGCAGCACTGCGAAAGCACATAGTGTGTATTATGATCATACAGACACTCTTCATAGCACATAGTTTGCCATTTACAGCACCGTCAATTTTCAAAAAATGGTGACTGCATGTAATAATACATCACACTGCTTCATATGATGAATGGCACTAAGAATAAACTTTCTTTCCTTTAGTAACTCAAAATTCAATAGGGGTTCAACTTCAAACTAGTATTCCACCGCACTACCACATAGGCATGAAAATACCAGCATTCAACTCATGAATAACTAATATAAAGAGCACCCAAAAGCTCTTTCTGAAAAGATTCATAAAGGGAAGCTTTCGATTAGTAATACATTTGACATCAGTAAACAAGTGTAGGAAAACTCTCCTGCCCTTCCTCACAACAGGCTGCCTAGTTCTTGTAGCATTGGAATTTATGGTTACCATTTTCATCAAGTATAGAACAGGCAACATCACCTTTTCAATATACTATATATAGAAATTCTTCCACCTTCTGGTGTTGCTGCTGTTCCTAAACTTGAGAACACATCACCAATTGTTATACCATTTTTTTCTTTGGAATTAGCACTTGTTGCTTTGACATGTATACCATGCCCATATAAAAGATTACCTGATACATATACACTCAATAAAATGGCAGCATACAAAAAAATAGGCAGACAATGAAACATGCTGCCCTGCTTATGTTACTTACAAAATGAGCCACACAGCTAAAATAAAAGCTTTACTGATATGTAATGTTCCTTATGTGGACTGTGACCATAGCTTAGCCCGGAAGAACAAACATTTTATCTGCTTATTAACCATTTCTGTTTCAGGAGAACATTGTCAAACTGTGTAAAATATTAAAACAGAAAGAACACTATTCTTAATATGTGGAATAACGGTTCGGGCCAGTGGTGGAAATGAGAGTTGACAAAAGGCTAGATTTCTACCCTGAACCAGTGCTGCAAAACATCTCATTTCAAAGTCTGAGGGCTGCTGCTAACAAGTCCTCCCACCTCAGCTCATAGATGGTTGACAATGACTATGTGTATTTCATACGAAAGAAGGAAAAGAACAAACACAATACACACCTTCGTGCACTGGTCGGGGTGGTGATGGAGCTCGCCCATGCTCCACGTTTTCATCTGTGTAGAGGCTAACATACTGCATTGGTGGCAATGGCAGCGAACTCACTTTCGTCGCCTCACCCATGGCTATTTCAGGAGCAATGATGGCAGCTCTTCTTTCACAATAACTGCAAAGAAATCACAGGGCCATTTATACTCATATGTACAGCGTTGTGTATATATGAAAATTCCAAGGGATGCAAATGAATTAGAGGTTGTGTTACTTTACTTGGCTCTTGAATCAAATATTAGCCTAATAATATCAATATTAGTTAAAGTGTCCCTGAAAGATTTTTTTGACGTTACATCACTCATTAGGCAACACAACAGTGAAATCATTCACAATATAAATAAAGTGAAGCACCTCGCCCTAAGGCAGCTATGGGCTTATTTCTGTCGCCTTCCTCCTTAACACTGCTGTTACTCCTCAACTCGGATCAGCTGCAGAGTGTGCCCTAGCAACGACTGTGCCTCCCATGTCAGCCGCTGTGCCGAGCCCTCCGTAGCGACATAGCACTGCGATGTCCTCACGGAGGCCACCGGCCTTGGCAGTGCTAGCCTCTGTAATAGTGCACCGGCGACTCCTGTGTACGCCGCCAGATGCCGTGACGATACCATTGGCTGGCCCTTCGGGGCTCGTGACGTCGCATGGCTTGCGCTTTGTAGCACCCATAGCACGTCCCGTGGACAGGGAAAGTTGAAAACGCTTTGAGTCGAGTCACACCGATCATTCTTGATGTGCGTATTTAAAACTTTGCAGTAAATTACATGCTTAATGCAGAGTGTTGGTATTGTTATGTTAATGATCAGATGGACTCGAGCTATCGGTGCGACACATTTGCACAAAGTCACCAAAACTGTTTCAGGGTCCCTTTAACTGTTTCATTACTTTATCCACAAGGCCAGCTGTGTGCCACCACATAATCTAATGCAAAAGCATAACACATTCCATCCCTGCAGCCATAGTACACGTAAAATGCAAGCAATTGCATAGCAGGACAGCACTGTTCAGCATGCCA
The DNA here is from genome assembly GCA_013339685.2 of Hyalomma asiaticum. Lineage (NCBI taxonomy): Eukaryota > Metazoa > Arthropoda > Arachnida > Ixodida > Ixodidae > Hyalomma > Hyalomma asiaticum. The sequence continues at coordinate 7,681 of JABSTT010002012.1, forward strand.
GACTTTAGATTACGCCCCAAAAATTGGCCACTTCTTTATTTCTTAATGTTTCATTTGTGGCTTTAGAGGCAAGGCTCTATAGCATTCAGTACACATTAATGCAAGCAGATTAATGCATAATATTTATGCACTTTAATGCTTTTGCATAATATTAGTGGAAAAACATAACACATTTCATCCCTGCAGCCATAGTACATGCAAAATGCAAGCAACTGCATAGCAGGGCAGACTACACTGTTCAGCATGCCAGACTTTATTTTAGGCCCCAAAATCTTAATGTTTCATTTGTGGCTTTAGGGGCAAGGCCAAATGCAAAAACAGAAACCTGCCAGCATGTTGAATTCAAACACTTTTGTACTAATGGTTTGGAAAATGGCTACTAAATGTTTTAAAACCACACAAACAGTATACTACAATTCTCCTGACACTACTAAACGGCCCAAAAAACTAACAGTGTTATAGCTCTGACCAGTTACAAGATGAAACAGAAGCAAAAGGTGTATATATGCCACCAGACACTCAGCACAAGACAGCAGACATTCAGCATGGTGACCTCCTAGTATGTGCCAGATTGTCGAATTCTAAGAAATTTGGAAATAATTTTGATAAGTGAAGGAATGTGAAACTGAAGATTAAACCTGCTCGAGCAGTATAGCTGGGGAGTCTTCATGTATACACACCAGTAATGCAGCACCACTAGCTACAAATCTGTCAACCGCACACACACATGCTAAATTCCAGCCACAGCAGCGCTTAGCACTGCACACAATGTTGTACACCTCGAGGCTCCTAGTGTAGTAAGTAGACATCCCACACATTGTGGCCAGTGAACCGGGCAGTCAGAGGTAATGAATAAAATTTATTAGTAAAAAATCTGTGCATCTCTATAATCTTTTCTTTAGCATAAGTAAAAGAAGTCCACAAGGGAACATGCATGGTGAGTTTCACTGAGACCCAGCTGCGTTAGAAAACTGCCAGTTACGCTTTCATGATTAAACACATAACAGTAAACAAGTACACGATTTGTAATCCCTTTGTTGGAAATTGGTCACAAAACAGCTTATAGCTCACAGCAGCCTTCCCAGCCATAACACTGTGCCTTAAGTGAGCATACAGTAGGGGAAACTTTTGGCCTTAATGTTATTCACAGTTAAATAACAAAAACTAGTAGTACATAACTTTCCAATTACAGGGTAAAAGACAATTACGCAAACACTGGTCCGACGCTGTCAACTTAGCATCAAGATACCAACATTTATGACATCAGTAAGTACCCATATTACAGGGCTTGTTCACAAATGTTAGAATATTAAAACTGCTTCTGTTTGCATCTAGTTTGGGGTGTATGTGACCACAGGTGACCAACAATTTAGCCACTAAGCTATCTCGAAAGGGGCCCAGCAACACTCCTTGAAGATAGTCTGAAAACTGTGCCAGTCAATCATGGGCACTCCTACAAACATGTGAGCCAATTATTTGTGTGCCGCACACACACTTACATGCAAGTGGCAACTCGGATTCAAATATAGCTGGGAATCACCCGCTCTCCTCTCAGCAAATGACGTCACATGTAGCGCCAACTACATCAGCAGACTTTTTTCACTGTTCGGAAAAAATGACAAGTACACTTCCTGTATTTGCTGGACTCAAGATCAACAAATAAACTGTTGTTGCAGATGCTTCCACGTTCATAACATCACCAATGCTAGTTCTACTTCAAGCGACAATGTATGCTCCCTGTGACGTCATGCTGAAAGATGAACAGGCAGTTTACAGCGGCATTTGAAATTAAACTGCAAATTCTCTGGTGCATGTAGTGCACTAATATTTGGCTCACGTGTTCACAGCAGCCTCCACGACTGACAGGCGGCGTTTTCAGACTATGATAAAAAGGGTTGAAGGACCTCTTTAATATGCACATATTTTTCAGAGTCAACTCAAACATTAAAATGCATCCAGACACACTATAAGAAAATAATGTACAATGAAAACTTAAGTGTTCTCTGTCCCTTCAATGAGGATTTCACAAAGTGAATATTTTCATTTTTTTCTGTAAGTTCACTTCTACACTGGCTATAGACCAAAAATTTTCTGCCTTTCTATGGGGCAGCAATGCCGTCAGGGAGTCAGGAACCAGAGGGGCAGGGGGGGGGGGCTTGCTCCCCTAACAGTTTTCCAGGGCCGACTGTATACACTGAAATCATTTCTGGCCGTGTGCACTGAAATCAAATTTTTGACAATTTTCACGCTCGTGGTTGTGCAGCCCACTGCTTTCCAAAGCACTGGACCAGACAACCACACGCGTTGCATGGTCGGTGCAGGTTTTCAGTACTTACGAAATTTCCAACAATTTTTTGTGTATACCAATTTCAACTAGGTGAGGATGCAAATATGAAAATTTTAATACAACTAAAATGCATTAAAACATTATTAACTGATGTTATTAAAACAAATAATTATTAATATAATAATATGCAATGTAAATAAATAACTAAAAAGCAACAAATATTGATGAAAAATACATAACAAAGACAACATGCAAGGACGACAATACTTGCCCTCCTACTGCCAAAAATGTTCGCGAGTGCCTGAATCCATCGCTAAGGCAGCAAGAAATAGCACAAGAGAAATCACAGAACAACTCTCCTCCTGTTGCATGCTTGGTTTCAAGTAAATGAGTCGAGGCTCTGTGATGAGCTACTTCCCCATCAAACATGCAACTAATGCCAGCTGCACTGACAACTGGGGTTAAAATAAACTGTGTGCACTCTAAATGAAAAGAACAGTACATGTTCACGGCATATTTACAAAACAGTGCACTCAAAATTCTTAAATACAGCAAAGACATTCAGCAACAACACAGTTTTGGAGAATTTTTACCATACTTCAGTAATTTTCTAACTTCAACTACCCTTCATTTTGAGTTTGAAGGTTGGCATGTGTGGCCAAAACATTTGGTGGGCTAGATGGTCCATTACGACTTCATGGTGACACAGCGATTACGGCACTTACATCCTCATGCTAAAGACGCACGTTTGATGCTGGCTACGACGTCACATTTTCATGGAGGCAGCCTGTGGACTGTGTGATGTCAGGGCATGTTAAAGGACCCCACGTGGTCTAAATTTCAGAAGCCTTCCACTATGGTACACCTCATAACTGTATGGTGCTTTGACACATAAAAACCCATAAATTATTAACTGGTTATTAGAGCAAACAACAATACCAGATTGCTCTCTGGCAATGTGTGCTACTTGGCAAGCCTATACACCCAACGGTACAACATTGCAAATGAGCAGTCATTTTGATTGCTTGAACATATTTGTTACAGCACAAGAGAAGCTACGTTCACACAAGCCACTGTTTAACAAAACTGCAGCAATGTAACGTCACTGCATACTTATATTACTAATGATTTTGAGCAGACAAATAAACTGTCATACATATACATAATTTCAAAGAACTTAGCCCCAGGCAGAGGTAAGTGGTGACCGCTTGGAGAGGTCCTCATCGTGGAAAAGACAAAAAATAGGAGTACAGCAATGACATGTATATGACACATGTATTTGCGTACATGGTGCAGCGTGTGTCGTGTGCCATTTTGTAGTATGCTTCGCAGTTTCCACTGTGCTCATGGAGATAACCAGTTCAAGAAAAAGCACAGCCTTTCACTGTGCTGGCTGAACACAAAAATGGCGGCCTCAGTGACGTCAATGAATACTCCCTCAATTTGTCCCAAATCAGACAAATTCCTATTCAGATGCTCCTCCCTTGCACATACTCTCAAGAAGATGTGCACGCCAACGGATGAACCTATGGTGGTTAGAGAATACACTCAAGGCATGCGGGCGCCAATATAAGAAACCTTGCCGATTAATCATCAAACTTCTGTATTTACTTACTGTCTCAAGTCTCATTCTGTGATACGACTCTAATTAATCATACAATTAACACATTTTGGACGCGCAGTGATAACTACAATATTGTGCCAGATGCTAATGCATATCAAATCAGCTACATGAGCATGGCAAGTGTAGTTTATATGTGCAGACAAAACAAGCAAACTTACTCGGAATATGCCATTTTTAGGGATCTCTCATGCCATAGCACATTCGCGATTAGCATCTGCTTCAGAAAGCGGTTGCGTCAGAAAACGTTGGTTAGTCGGCATCGCAGTGAATAGCTATCACGAGCCCGCGTGGGAGCACAATAATCGCCATTGGTGCATATACTTTATCCCAAAACGTTTTTTTTTTTTTTCCACAGATACCCGCAAATACATCGGATATATGCATCGGACACCAAGGCGCAACGAGGGGTTGACTTGCTTTACCCAAACAGTCAAGCGAACAGAGGAACGAAAAGCTCTTTTGGACTCTGCTCGAACTCACACGAAGTCACTCACTTCAATAATTAGTATGCCTTTGCATATAAACGTTCAATACTGGTGCACGACGCGACTATCACTTACCTCTGCGAACAGCTAGTGCCGCGAAAGTATACGTGCAAGAATGAGCTTCGGACAAAAAGGGATTCCTAATCATCCTACTTACTTTGCACCTCTTCAGTCACAATTCGAGACCATGCGACGCTGCGTTCGTAAGTGGCTAAGTTTACTTCGCAATACCCGCCTGCACACGACCGCACTACAGTACCACGGCCGCTGGATAAAAACGCACGTGGTGCGGCCTGCGACGTCACCCGAAACCGGCGTGACGAGCCTAGTTCTACGCGCCGCCGCAGCGGCGCCACTGCTGCGGGACAAGCGCGCGCGGGAGGAGCCGCTGGTTCTGCATGTTTCGCGCAGCGGCGCGCTGAGAGTTTGCATTTTACACACGCAAGATTGCGTATTGCTGTGTCAAAATAAGATCTCTACGCTGCCTGCAAGAACATGAATACTATACTATACCCAGGAGGTCGGTACGGGCATTGGGCCGCTAATGGACTTGCACGAGCCCGAACCGCGCACTTTTGCCGCAGGTTTCGACGCGTGACCACCGTTCAATATAACTGGCGAGTTCCTTGTCGTTTGCTTGAATACTTGCTCCGCTTGATGCCCTGTTCGCACATGAAAGAAAAACCTGTTAATATTGTTCAAGATTTCTTACAGGCCCATTGAAGGGCATTGAGTAAAGGGGCATCCGTATATACAAAACAGAAAAATACAAAAATTCACCAAATAACAAAAAATAAAAGAAAAAATATAAAAGAAAGAAACAAGACAAATATTACAAGCAGTAGAACGTTATACAATGATAAAGCGCAACGAAATTAGGTTATCACGGAATGTTTCACGCTTAGCAATGGATACAATGTGATCAGGAAGACCGTTCCAATGTGCAGTGGCTCTAGGTAGTGGTGATGAGTTAAATGCTTGTGTGCGACCATGAATTCGCATGAAACTACGCGCGTTGTGAATGCGTCGAGATGTGCGCAAAGGAGTATGAAGGGACAAACTGTGAAATTTTTTACTATAAATCTACTTGTGAAATAAACACAATAGAGCAATGGCGCGGCGTTCTTCTATAGTGGCTGAAATGCAAGATCTTCGTTTTATTAGACGTTCTTACAAATGCATGCATACGACTTACTGGACTGGCCAAATCATGTTCTTATATAGTATTTTAGTTCCAGCGTTTTATAAATATCAGCCAGACATCTACAATTAAATGAAGTTAATGAACATTCAACCGCTTCATAGACGCGCGTTTGTATTTCTATGTAAGGACGGAACAGTTTGGATTGGGTGATTGAAAAAGAAAAAAGGTCGAGGAAAGCGGTGTCAGGCTCATTACTTTATTTAGATGTTACAACATGTACATCCACGGAAAGGCGACTCGTTGCATCAAAGTCGCAGCACCTTCCGTAACAGAGGCTTGTAAGCGAGTTGGAACCGCTGAACAGTTGCGTTCAGGTCTCCGGCCCTGTTTGCCGCAACAGTTTGCTCAGAAACACCTTACAGGTCTCCTCGATGTGGCTTTGTTCGCCCCTATCACACGACAGTTCGCAACATATCACACAATTTGGTAGAAGTGTCGATGCCAAGCGCACGAACTGCCGTCGGAACAGCCGTTGGAAGCAATAGCTTGAGCTTCGTGGACTTATAGCCACCGTCAGCAAAGCGACGTGAGTGCACCAGCGACCTGTCATTTGGCCCGCACACGCTCGCTTTTCCAGTTATTCCCTGTCGAGAAATGTCTTTTAGTCATACTTTACGGCAATCTACGTCGCACGGAAATTCGTGGTACCGGATCTGAGGGTCCTTCCTTGCGTTTAATTGTGCCACACAGCGGCACGCAACAGTTGCGCGCCATAATGCCGTGCACAACCAAAATTATAGGAGGCAATGGCACAATACGTGAAGCACCTCGGCACATTGCAGTCACAGGGCGTGCGAGCGAGGTGCAGAATTTCGTCGACACACACAGAAAACTCGTCCCGTACTGGTTCGCGGAGAGGCCCGCGCGGCGAGAGCCGGGAGAGTTGTCCCGTAGCTGTGGCGCCCTCTCCGAAAAAGCGGCGAAAACTGTCAACTTTCGCTTCACAGCTCCGCTTTTGTTCGCCGCGCGACGTAGCAGGCCGCACCTCGTGCGTTGCTAATCGACCGGCCGTGACAGTACACGCGGACGGATTACAAAGACGGGCAACACTACCGAACAGCAGTTCACCCTTTGTGTCGCTAGGGACAGAACTTAAGGACGGCGTGGCGCTAGTTTTTGCCTACTCGCTGTCGTCTGCTTCAACATTTACACTGATATTTCGGCCGGCCCAAAGCGCTACAAAATGCACAGCATCTCAAAGATAAGAATGGAATAATTCAGCTCTCAATTTTTTCCATCTGGCTAAACACCTAGAGTATAAAGAGCTATGCGAGAAAAGTAAATTCAACAGTTCTTTGGAGCAGTTTGCGCGCACAGATGGTTTTGAAACACCGAATCTTCGACGAAAACCTACGGCGCCTTGAAAGAATTTCTTAGCGACGAAGGCTTGTCGATATCGCCCTGAAGCCAGGACGTATAATGGCAGGTATAATGTTCGCTATTCATCCCCACTGCAGTCGCGTGCTTTCGCGACCAATTCGATGACGGCCGATTTTGCACGTGTATGCGTTTAACAGCAAGACTAGATAATTGTGTCGACGTAAACTGCAGGGTTGCGGAACACTTAACTGCGTGCATGCGTAGCATTTGCTTTAATCTGTAATCACATTACTACGCTGCCCGCGGTATCTCAAGGCAATTACATGGGCGCATTTAATCTAAATGACTCGTCATACGCACTGTCCTAAGCAGATTAATGTATAGGATTTACACTAACATTTCGCTAGGGATAAAATTTTAAACAATTACTCGATCAATTGTTTCTTTTCAGAGGAATGAGTGGCAACGTGATATGGCCGCGTAGTGTACGTACGACACAAGTGCACGGTTTTATGTTATTCAACCACTGCGCTTCGAACGCAGTGAATATAGTTTACTTAATCTCCTTCGTAGGCTCGCAAAAGTAGTCACATATGTAGCTAGGCGCAGCAAAAAAAAAAAAACGTTTTCGTTCTGACGCCGGCCAAGCGTCCTCCGAGTAGCAGACGAACGTGTAGAAAAAGCGGCCCCAACTTCTGGCGCCCTCTAGTGGCTAATTAGAAGTACGGGACGAACACACTATGAGTTGTCGAGGCCGCGCTTTTCTTGCCGTGCAGAGCATTTTTCCTTTTTCAGGGAATTTTAGCCCGTCATTTTTGGACATAGCGCATACCATTGACTGTCGCGATTCCTAAGCTCGAGCAATTATCAACAATGCGTTTGATTTAGCTGACTGTCGCGATTCCTAAGTTCGAGCAATTATCAACAATGCGTTTGATTTAGCTGACGCCGCGCTCACAATCGGCATCCCTGTGTGTCCGGGGCAGCAATGCACGAACCAACACAGGTAGTAGGGGCAGTAGTGTTCCGTGCAGGGAATTTTCCCTTTTTTAGGGAATTTGTGACCGTAATTTCGGACGAGAGAGAAATAGGGAATATTCACGTTATTGCAGGGAATTTCGGTGGTGGGAAAATATCCTTATAACGTTCGAAACACTGCGGTTACGAGGCGCTTTTGTATTCTTTAATCGTTCCCGGCGCACATAGCAAGCAAAAGTATAGCCCTTGAGATATTCATTCCCTTTACATTTGTCTACACAGAGTATCTTTTTGTTCACTGCGGGCGTCAGGCTCGAAATCCACATGTGCGCAATGCATTTACGGCGCATGACCTCCAAGATTGTAGATCGTCATCGTAGCAAACACTTGTGGAAGCCTTTACATTTTTCCCCATAAATTCTCAATTATGATTGATTTGTGGGGTTTAACGTCCCAAAACCAGCTCTGATTATGAGAGAGGCCGTAGTGGAGGTCTCCGGAAATTTCGACCACCTGGGGTTCTTTATAGCACAGCACACGGGCCTCAACATTTCGCCTCCATCAAAATGCAGCAGCCGCGGTCCGGATTTCTTATTTATGTGCCCGTCGAAACAAATGAGTCCAGTCCAATAGGATAAACAAACGTACAGCAAAAGAGTAGCAGTAACAAAAATATCAGTAAAAAAATTAAAATAACAAACTTCTCCTTTTATTCAGCTGCCGTGTGTGTGCACAAACGAGTATTTACAGCATTTCGTCCACATTTCGAAGTAAGTTCTCGTTGTATTAGGAGCCAATCTCGAAGGCAATGCTTTGAGTTGTGCAGAAGCACAGGCGTAAAAAGAGATAAGACAGGAGCCTGATATGTCAAACACGCATATATGCATATATTTCATTTCATTTCAATTACTGCCTTTGTGCAGGGAAATATAAATAGAGGGGAGCGGCCAGACGGCGCATAGCAAAGACCGAAATGAGCGGGGACCAGTTTTCGATCACAAAAGACTTGCAACCCCGCTACTACTCCTCCGTTTGGAAAAATTCTCGCGGTTGTGTGTTCGTTGCAGACTCGTGTACATCTGCAACACGGAAAGAAATTTCGACCTCTGGGTGGTTTAAGGGCCCATGACTAAGCACCGCCAACAATTTGCATTTAATTAGTCCAAATATTGGACGATAGCTTCCATGAGGGCCAACTATTGCGAATTGTAAATATTGCCCCGCCATGGCGGTCTAGTGGCTATGGCACTGGGCTGCTGATCCCAGGGTCGCGGGATCGAATCAAGGCGGCGGCGCTGTGTTTCGAGAGAGGCGAAAGGTTGAGGCTTGTACACTGTGCGATGACAGCGCACGTTTGGTGGTCGAAATTTCCGGTGCCCTCCACTACGTCGTCGCTCATAATCACAGCTGGTTTTTGGGACGTAAAACCCCAGAAATCAATGAATTAATTTGTGTATAAACTCTGTGCTTAGCTAACGAAAGAGAAAATCTTCGCTGCAATATCTTCGCTGCAATCTTCGCGCTATAAGGCGACATGACGGCGAAGACGTTTCCTTAATGTAATAAAGACTTCTTTAACGTGGGTTGCACAAATTTACCTCCAAGGTCGTTTGGTATCACGTGAATCCGATTTGAGCCACGGTGTAAAGGTTAACATTCAACCACCTGCGTCTCACACCAGCACACCCCTGACGGATGCAAAGGTGGGTGCATGTGTGGCACACGGGACTTTATATTATTATTAATCGTGAAGTAAATGACAAGCATTTCGTATAATTGGTGTCATAAAACTTATCAGTCATTCATTCCTACCATGTACTGGCAATTTTGATGTATTAGAAGCGATTGTTTTGATTTCCGGAGTTGCACGCCAAAAAGCCACGATCGTACGATATCGCCTTAATTGCGCAGTTGTCTGTGACCTGTACTTTTCGTTCGCGCACTCTTTCCTACAGCACTGAATCATTGCGTTATTGTAAAAAGAAGTGAGTTGAAACGAAGTAGGAACGGTACTCCTGAATCTTATGCCTCCATACACACACAGGCACACACACACACAGACACACGTTCGGCGAATTGAGGCGTATTTTCAAAGATGAACAAACCTTCTGTGCAGGTTGTTTACTCTGCTCGCCCTTCTTTTCAACTACTTTAACCTCATTTCTTTGTTTTGCGTTTTCTTCTTTTTCCTCTATTATCTTCGCTTCCCCAGGCATTACGTGGAGAGCGAATGGTGCCGCTGGGAGTTTCGTGTGGCGCAGCACCGTGCCCTGCAGCACAACATCAATCGCCTGATCATCGCAGCCGTTGGTGAGGTCTGTCCCGAAGGCATCGACGAAGAGCTGCAACGCTACGTGCAGGACACCAACTACCTGCGCTGGGGAGAATCACACTTCTGGGACAAGTTGCCCAAGAAAGACGCTGGAACCAAGGTCATCGCAAACGAGTACCGAGTGTCTCCTGTCTATTCGTCGACAATATGAGGACATGCAACCACCGCAGTCTCACTCATGCAGCCCAAGAACTTGCTTGTGCATGCCTGTGTGGAATTCGAAACTTTACGGACGTGAGTATGACCGTACTCGTCGTAATTGTTCACTGTGCGACGTGTGTTTTTTTTTTCAGTCGAGTTGCGGGGCTTACTCAGTGGTTGCGTTCCTTTGTATGTTGCCTTTTACTGCGTGACACCGGCAAGAAAGAACTAGACGTTCACTACTCATACATCCATTTAACTATATATTGGGCATTCATTTCGCATGGATTGTTGTCTTTTGTCCTCCTACTGAATCGGCAGGCATTCTGCCCTTTAGAGTCACTTAATTGCCTTGATTTGATCCTTAAGGCCCCATCGTTCACGGTGATCGCTCCTCAGAAACAGTGCCATTCTAGGATTAAGCGCAAGTGAAAGAGCTAAATGGAACGAATAAAAATTTTAAACCAACATCTATAGGCACATGCATGTTATGGAAGCTGGAGGAAAACCACTCGATTCAGAAGACAGCGCCCATAAGTTGTGGGGTCTCGTAATGTTCGCCACGCTCTCGGAACGAACGGACAGTCACGCCATCGGGCAACCAAACGCGTGTAGGTTATTACTGCTTTTACAAACGACGATATCGCCAGCCGAATCTAATATATAGTTGGTGACGTGCTAAATAACCATATATAACGCCAATACATATAGATAAAAGAAGACACAACACACACACAGTACACCAAATGCAGCGTCGCCGATGTCCGACTCACCACGAGGGCCCATGCCCCCGACCCGCGGAATCGTGTACGCACGGACCTCGCCGTGAGCCGTCCGTCTAGGCACGCTGCCGACCCCGAAAGGGAGCCTTCCTGCTGTTACTTCTGCGCCGGCTCAACTTGTGGTTTGCACACTTTCAATTTATAAGTAGATTAGTGAATTACAATGCATTCTAGGGGCCGGAAAAGTCGACTTCAAACCAATCGTGAAAAGAGGAGGAGGAGGAGGAGGAGAAAGGAGGGAGGAAAAGACAGCGAGGTTAGCCAGTGCTGAGACCGGCTGTCTACCCTGTGCGGGGGAAGAGGGGTGAGGGGAATGAAAGATAATAGAAAGGAGACACGACAAGAGAAAGGAAAAGGATAGAGAAAAAAAAACGCACGACAAAAAGAAAGGAAACGCGACACTGCTTAGAGTCTGTCCTTTAGACGCTCGTCCTTAAAAATCATGAGGGTATGAGATGGGGGCAGCGCGTTCAGCGCTTTCCGTGCTGACGATGGTCCTGGCCAGTGTCCCAAAACTCGTTGCTCGGACAAAGGGCGGCTGTCAAGTCTGTCTAGAGCAGCGGTAAGTTCTTTCCTAGGGCCACTGTAACGGGGACACTCACAAAGAAGATGACGTATCGTTTCGTCGCAGCCGCAGTTCTCACACTTAGGGTCGTTCGTCATTCCAATGCGAAATGAGTAGGCCTTCGTGAAGGCAACCCCAAGCCACAGGCGACACAAAAGCGTCTCCTCAGCGCGAGGTATTCCTGACGGAAGGTGGAACTGAAGGTCCGGGTGCAAACTGTGGACACGAGCATTGGTGGATTCTGATGAATTCCACTGTGCACGTGTAAGTTCACGTCCTAGGGATTGAAGCCTTGCGGATGCGTCGGTCCTGGAGAACGGTATTCCTCTACAGTGGTTGTCATCGTGGGCAGATCGGGCGCATTCATCAGCGAGGTCATTGCCGCTGATCCCACAGTGACCCGGTATCCACTGGTACGTGATGTCGTGTCCTTGCTCGACTGCATGGTGATGAAGAATTCTTATGTCAGCGACTAATTGCTCGTGAGGTCCGTGACGAAATGGTGATATAAGGGACTGAAGAGCTGCTTTGGAGTCGGTGAATATTGACCATGCATGGGAACGTCAAGAGGGACGTTGGGCACTCGGTGGGCAAGGACATAGGAGCCGTTACGGAGGGGGGGGGGGGGGCTTAGGTCGGCCTAAGGGGGTGGTTATCACCCCCCCCCTCTCTTCGGTGCGCCACTGGCTCCAAGGTTCATGGGGAGAGCCGCTGCGTCACACGTCGGTTGCGCGTCTCAGGCACACCGAGCGTCCCGTTCTCCATCCGGAGGCCGGAGCTCCCGGCGAAGCTTCGGCCTGGCCTCCGAGGAGCGGCGCTGCGTTTTCTAGAGAAGTAGAGTTCCTGTTCGTACTCCCACGGGAACATATGCAGCAACCCAATAGGCAAGTGGGAAGGATGCTCAAAAATAAAAGCACCACGGTCCCGTTGTATCGTAAAGAGCAGGAAGACAGCACGTCATATATACGGTTCCTTTAGGGAAAATGATTGAGGTAGGCAGGGCTTAGGCCGAATAAAAAATTATACTTAGTGGCTGAGAGGTATATAATTTCTGGGGTTTTGCATCCCCAAACCACGATATGATTATGAGAGACGCCGTAGTGGAAGGCGCTAGAAATTTCGACCAAGTGCAACTTGGGTTCTCAACGTGCACTGACATCGCACAAAAGACGGACCTCAACATTTGCCTCCATTGAGGCGCTGCGCTGTCACCGCGCGTTAGAGAACCCCAGGTGGTCCAAGTAGCCTTTCAAAAACTACGACTTCTCTCATAATCGTATCCTGGTTTCGGGACGTAAAACCACAGAAATTATTATTATCCATCGAAGTGCAGCTGCTACGGCCGAAATTCGACCCCCGACCTTCGGATCAGCAGCCGAGCGCTACAGCCAATACAGACCACTATGACGAGGCTGTTTCCGCCACTACAGACCACTCTGGCGAGGATGTACGCCGGTGCGAAAACGCTTCGGCGGCGACACGGCCACACTGCTCGCGGCGAACCGCGGCGGCAGCCCCGCGAAATCCCGTCTTCTTCGGGCGGACGAGCGCGAGGCAAGCGAGCGCCCGCACGGCTACGAAACTAGCCTCCGGGCGAGTACGCATAACTCCGCTACGGAGCGCTACGTCACGGACGGGGACGCTCTGATTGGTCTCCTCCCCGGTGCCACGTGGCGCGCCGCGAAAAATCGCGCACGGACCGATAGATCTCGCGGTACGAAAATCCTGACGCGCGGCAGCCTCGGAGGCTCGCTTTTTTCCGCCGGCGGCGCGCCGCGCCCAATTTCCCGCCAGTGTGCGCGCGCCTTTAAGTGTCTTTGACGTCAACTTTGATCTCTTGTCATGAGTGACTCGTACTCCTGAGTTCCGAGAACCGCGCCCTTCCGAGCCACAAAACAACAACTTCGCCTCGTCGCCTCCTCCGATTACGTTCTTTGGTCCTCTAAAGAAGAAATTATGGGTGTGAACGCTAGCGACCACTTTTGATAGCGACGTGCTTGTTCACAACGTGCTTGATAGCGACGTGCTTGTTTGATAGCGATGTGCGACGGCCAAGCTCTATCTCGAGGAATTCTTATCATCCCTAGCCTTATTCGCATCTTCCATGGCTCTGAATTCTGACTACAGTAAATCAGGGCACCGAACCGCTGCTGCTTCCCCGTGGATCAAATGTCATATGCGCTGCTGATACTCAGCCAACGGCCATTGTAGCTGTCTCGACTGGCCTACCGGAGTCAACGTTGCCGCCACTCACGGCCTCTTTCTTACCAGTATCTGCAACCGTAAGCCCTGACCTGCCACCCTCCCAGAGCCAAGACCTCACCCTACTGGAAAAACACGCTATTTCTTCGACAGCAGCTCAGAGGCCCTCGGTATGACTACTGCAGCAACTAACTCTTGGGGCATACAGAACGACGGCTCCTGCACTGTTCGTTGAGGCCCGTGTACTGTGCGATGTCAGTGCACGTTAAAGAACCCCAGGCGGTCAAAATTTCCGGAGCCCTCCACTACGGCGTCTCTCATAATCAGATCATGGTTTTGGGACGTGAAACCCAGTAATTAATCAATCAATCCTGCACTGTTCATCGGCAGCCACATCTGTGTCTCACACAGAGCGCAATATTATCGAGAAATACGTGTCAGACATGCTTCGACGGAACATCATGCAACCTTCTTTGAGTCACAGTTCTCCGAAATCGTTCTATAGTGCAGAAGAAAGACGGCTCCGCGCGTTATGTGTTGATTTCGTGCCTTGGACAAAATTACCCGCAAGGATATTTACCCCTCGCCACCGACCGACGAGGGACTAGACATTTTACAAGGCTCCGAGTATTTTTCCAGTCTTGACGTTGCATCAGGGTATTGGGAAATATCAGTGTGAAAGTCCGACAAGAAGAAAGAAAACAGCCTTTGCCATGCCAGATGGGCTGTACGAGTTTATTGTAATGCCTTTCGGACTCTGTAACGTGCCTGCCACCTTCGAACGTATGATAGATGCTGTCCTGCGTGGGTTAAAATGGAGGACCTGCATTTGCTAGTTTGACGACATTGTAGTGTTTTCAGTCACATTTTCCAACCACCTGGAGCGTCTCGAACAAGTGCTAGCCTGCCTTGCACGCGCGCACCTACAGCTCACTCTTAAAAAAAGACAGGAAAGCTAGTAACGTGACCGGTTACTACCGTTTTAGCACCATTACAACATCTATTTGTGCCTTACAACTTAGATGCATGCTAAAGGTAGTAAATATCAGGGGCAGTAACTGTCACTACATGCGTACGTAACAAGTTAGTAAATGCTACTGCCTCCACTGGCAGTAGTATATTATGTTGTAATTGTGATAGGCTTAAGGCGGAACTTAGACAAACTATAACTGATTTGATTGTTTGAGTAAGAGTCCCATACATATACGTAACCAGAAAAACACAAGAATCTCGATCCAAAACGTTGATTACTTATCCGAATCCACTTCTCCTTGCCGGAACGACACCAGCTTCCTTAGGTATGGCCATATATAGTGTTAACGTTGCCGTTAGGACATATATCGCGTGTACACAGACCTCAATGGTCTGCAGTATATTCATCACACTTCAAAATTTTAATGGAAGTCTCATACACTTCACTGTCCCATATCAAGTGGCCGGGCTCCTTCCATCCTCAATCGTTCTCGGGAAAAAGGAACTATACCTGCAATTGACCGAAAGCCGACCAACATGGACAAATACTTCATTCAATTTTGAAAACGCTCTGTACAGTTTTGCCAGCAGAGAGAGAGAGAAAGAAAAAGAAAGAGCAGGTTTGTGATGCTGCCTGGTGAAGACAGCAGCGGTCTGCAGTATATTCTTCGCATTCCAAACTTTTAATGGAAGCTCGTACACTTCACTGTTCGATATTAAGTGGCCAGATTCCTTCCATTCGCAATCGTTCTCGTGAAAAAAGAACTACCTGCAATTGACCGAAATCCGACCAACATGGACAAATACTTCATTCAGTTTTGAAAACGCTGTGTGCAATTTTGTCAGTAGAGAGAGAGAGAAAAAAAGAGCAGGTGTCTACGAGCTTGCGAAAACTGCCACTTTTCGCGAACAACCCTGGGAAGCAAGAAGAATTTGCAGCGTATCTGCGTGCTTCGCTGCAAATGTGGTTGAAAGGCGATTGTCTTCTCTCGGCCGCACTACGCTGCGTAAGATATGGACGCCATCAGGCAGCGCCGTCGGGAAACGTGAGCTTGTGCAGAATCCCTGGGCAACCGCAAGGTGGCAGCTCCAAATCGTCGGCGGAGGCCTTTATCGTGCATAGCGTCGTATATTTATCGCAGCCTAACAAACACTAGGGTCTTTAGAACCACGTATCTTTGTATTTTCTAGTAAACGAGCACACCACCTATTAAAACGGTATTGATGTTGCGCCTCAGATATGCGTAACATTTGCGTTTTCATCGACAGTGTTCACAAGTATGAACACAGCTACCAGTTCAAGATGGCTGGGCATTAGGCAAGTGCTTAACTTTGGCCGGGTGCCTGAATCGTGCGACAACAGACAAACAGACATACGAAAATTCCTGCGTTCAGGTATCCAAAGAAAGATTATCGTCTTTAAAACACGGGAACTTTTCCTGGCGGCCCAACCCAAAGGCAAAGGCGGCGGGTGCGTCTGCATTCCTTGCGTCACAGCTGCGAAGGAGACATCCTGTGAAAGGCAGGGGGGCGATCGGAGATGGTATTTTTGCGAAAGTGCTCGGAATCGCCTCACGCGATTGGCCAGCGCTGCTCCGATGTCGTCATCCGCGGGGCGTGCCCACGGAACACCTACCTATAACCAAATTAGAGAAGAGAAGCTGTCGCTTTGACAGTGCAACGAAAAATAAGGGTAGCGGTGGCGTCCTAAACTAAAATATAAGGTCAAAAGATGGTGCTGCATGTACTATCATCATCATTGTTTAGATGTAATATGGCCGATTTGTTTCTGGGGCCTACGCCTTTTGGCCTTATTGAGCAGGAAAATTTCAAACTGAAATATGGGGTTAGGTTAGTCGTTCCACTCTACGCGCAACTTCGTGGAACGCGCCGTGGTTGGTTTTTTCTCCACCTGTAGCGACATGTGGAACGTCGAGCCTTCCGGGGCCCCGAGATTTCGGTGTCGTCAAATTGACGTCAATTCCCTGTCAATCATTTTGAAACCGAGCGTGTCGTCTGCTATGCGGAGAACGATGCCCGAGGCCGATCGCTCAGCGAACGGTTTACGAACGATTTATGAACGCTTTGCGAACAGCGCGCGCGGCAGCGGCTCCGCTTGGATTAAAACGGCGGCTGCGGCTGCGGAATGGTGCGTCACAGAGGGAAATGGCGGTCCACTTGGGCGTTGAGTTACATAGTTTAGTCCTCGTGTTGTCGTCGCTGAAATAGGACGCGGAGCAGCTGGAGGTTCGCGATGTATTTGGGGATTCGACAGAAAGTGAATTCCGGCGTCACTTTCGCCTGTCGAAGCGAACAGTACGTTCGCTGTGCGCCGAACTTGATACCGAGATAGAGAGAACAACTTTCTTTTAGGAAAAAAAAATCCTCGCCGCCACCTCCTCTGCTCGTCTGATAGCCTTGAGTTGTTTCTCCAGGCTTGAGTCGTGGAGAACGGTGTCCCACGCTCCAGGCGAGGCAGTGGTCAGGAGATCGGAAATTGGGTGCCAAAGAGCCCGTGGAATTTCGACGGAGAGAAAAGAGCTGCGCGTGTTCAGGTTCTTTGGTACTGGAAGTTTCCAGCGCGTTGTCGGTAGTGAAGAGTTTGTCGGGCTTTCACAGTTGGGGTGCACCTCCACGTCTGAGAAAAAGAAAGTACCGTTTTTAAAAGGACCAGCTTGCTTACTTTCTCTGGAGAAACATTTTGACTTTCAGAAGCAGACAACAAACGGAGTACGTCAACATCCGAGCAGCGCGCCGCTTCCCCATTGGCCGCGCTCCTCCCGTTCTCAAAGCATTGCTCAAAGCTATCGCGGACCACCCACTTTGTGACGTCAGCGTTCGGAAAGTGTTCTCGAGCGCACAGCCGATCTCCGATCGCCCCCCAGGAGTGCACGGTTGAAAGCATGTTTGCACGAATGGCCGTTCTTCTCAGGTCCAACCCAGACAGATTCCGATTGTTTATGTCGACTTCCATTTTATTTAACCGCGTCGATTTCCGCGCACTCGAAGCGTGCTGTTGCTCTCGTGGTGCCGTGAGTACAAGGCGCATGAGCGGACTGGTAACACTGACTTCCCCCTGCGGTTGCCTTGCCCATGAGGGCGATAGACCTGCAGGCCTTATCCGCCATTGCAACCACTGTCGTTGATATTGCTGCGCACAAACAAGGCTCTATACAACTGTATTTACAGGTTTATATCTTACCTATAAGAGAAAACACCCTTTATACTGTTATGTAGGCGAGCTGGTTAACGCCACGTTCGTCTGAACACTGAGACTGAGATGGCTAGAACAACTTAGAGCAAACCACAATATCCCATAGTCCTACCAATCTCATAGTGTAGTATATGCACAAGGAGAGCAACGCGCCTCGCGGGAAAGTTGTTTCATGACAGCACACTGGCGGCCTGTGGCTTTTTCTACGTTATCCATAATTTCGGCCATAAGCGCAACAAAACACTGTCCCACATGCAGGCCGCGGGACAGCGGGACCACTGCCGCAAAACCGGCAAACCGCAAAACCGGCCTAAATTGGAACCTCTGATCTGGTGTGGCGTGAGCCCAGTACGCCACCGAGAGCACACTTACCCATGTTCATGTACTATATTGAAGCTACAGGTTTCATGGGACAAACGTCTCCAATTTCCTCGAAAACCTTCAGGAACATACGCTTTAGTCTCTTAAAAAAAGCTGCCTTCTGCACCTGGCGGGAGTCGCAGTCAGCACAGCTAACTTTTCGAAGAGCGAGCCTTCAAAAATACACTGCTAAGCTCTCACCGTGGCAAGCATACAGTGAACGCATAAGCGTAACTATGAATACGTCGCGCAATAAATAGAGCAGTTATTCTCGTAACCATTCCTACATTCATGTCAGTCTCGGTTATAAAGCACAAATTTTATTTCCGTTTTGGTGTCGTACTCTGTGAACTTTACAGATACTCAAACGCAACAATATATTACTAAACAAGTTTCTGTAGAAAAAAAAAACAGACACGTATGTCACTGGGATATATGATATATTGAACATGTGCCATGCGCCACTTGAGCACAGCGTGCGCGTACGCCGAATGTTCTACTGACGGCGACTTTCCTGGAGTGCACGTATACCTTCAAAAACTTTCACTGCAGCACCCAGTGGCAGGGCGAGGCCCACCTGCAAGTGGTCGATGTTCAGAAGCACCAACGACATCCCGTCGATTTCTTCTCTGCGGAATATATCCGCATACGGGGCACATAGGGGGATCGTTCCAATCCACTCTGCCACATCATCTGCCGTCCAGTCCAGCGGGACGTTCGGTGCCGGCGGTGCAGCATGCTGGAGCGGCTCACTAGGTGCACGATTGCCCGCCGAAGCACTTGCGGGTGGCCCACAATCCGCGATGTTCATGATGACATTGGACGGACAGTGCGGATACGGTACATTCTCAACGATGCCGTCGTTACCAGTAGTAACTCTGTTTGTGGAGCACGAAGCCACGTTCGGTAAGGGATGGCTCACCACTGTTGATGAGTGCGCGCTCCAGTTCGGATCACGGTGGCGACCCGCCTCTCGTCCTGCGAACACGTACGTCTGTTCGGGCGGCCTCGTCTCTTCTTGCTGCACCGCCTGCTCTTGCTGCTCCGCGTGTTCGACCTCTTGAGGAGGTATAGGCTGCACGTTATAGGCGCCCGCCAGTGCGGCTCCAGTAATGGCGGCGCCTCGCTTCGTGCCGGGAGAGAAATACGCCTATCGGGAGACACACAGCTAGTAGCCGGTTATGGTGAGGAGCGTCTTGGGCGACGTTCGGAGGCGGCGGCGTCGCCATTCGGCTGTCAGAGGCAGGTCGCGGATCCAGATTCGCTGCCGCGCACGGCTGGTGCCCCGAGCGCCCGTCGTGAGCAGCTTGTTCGGACTCTGGTTGCCCTTCTAGGCCTAAGCCAGTCGTTAACGGTGTCGACGACTCTTGCGCTACGTGCACGCCATCCAAGTGCGTAGAGACGCCGGACGGTGACTGCGGCACGCGGGGCACGCTATCCAACCAAGCGGACACACTCACTTGTACCGGCGGAAGTAAGCCCAGCTGGCGTTCTAAGCTTAGTCGAGTAATCACGGGAGAAGCTCTCCTTCTGCCTCGTCGTGCGCGCCGTCCCCACGGTCGGCCGCGTCTCCTTGCGAAACCGCCAGCAGTATTCATGATCGTCGTCGAACAGGGCGCGATGACGAAGACCGGTAACACAAGCGGTTCAATTTTCAACCACTCCCTCGTAAACTTCCACTTCGCTCCGACCTGCCGACCGTCTCACGTCTGCACGAAAGCGTTCGTGTGGCGCGACAACAGCAGCGTATCCGCGAACAAAGAGCTTGATGACGACGACGATGCCACTGTCGGTCGGCGCTGTTTTTATTCGTGTGTAATTGAGTTTCGGTTCTCCATTTTGACCGACGTCAGTGAGGAACGTGAGATTCTTGCACTTTTCATTCGACCGATTATTTATTTATTTATTTATTTATTTGTTTATTTATTGACGCGTTCCAGAGGAGGTTGCGGCTGCGCACAAGCAGATGGTGATTTCATAAACATGACAGCAGTCATGGCGCACCTATTGTTATTTTGTCTCTCCTCGTGGGTGAGCAGATGAACGCGATTTAGCGTGTATCCACACGACGGACGGCTCCGCGGAAAATCTCTTCCGCGACGATCGTCCCGCCGCCCGCACAGCTGCAAAGCGCATCCTGAAAGCGGACGAGGCGAGTACACGGACGCGCCAGAGAATGGCCAGAGAAAAAAAAATCATGGCGCCACTGTCTTGAAGCGAGAGCTGCCCGCTTCGAATCTTCAGCTCTTCGTCGCGCATTGCGTCGGATGTTAGTCTCAAACGACCCGTGTATTTGCTTTAGATTTGTGTCCGAAAGCTTCGCCGGCAACGTATTCATGGCGATTTGGTACCGTTCCGAGAGCCGTACTCGTTTCCTCAAAGCTGTAGGCTTAGCGAGTGCCCCTATTGGCAGAACATGAGCTCGGTGATCTACGCTAGCCCGAGTGCTACCAATTCTCAGAGGCCATAATAGTGTATGAATGTTGCTTGTTTTCTTTTTCCTCTCTCTCTCTAGATGGCGCGAGCAGTGTGAGCGTCTAAAACATATTCATCGATAGCATAAGTATGGGAGGTCTTTATGTGTTTCCCTTTGTCGCAGAGTTTAAGTTGAAATCAAACGAAAAAAGAAGCAGATCTTGTTGAGAGGGCTATAATGGCGCCTTCGGCTCAATCTGCTGAGTTAGTCCGCGCGAATACCCAATGCGAAAAAGAGCTTGGCATTTTCCGACCGCGAGGTCCGCGGACGCGGCACGTAATGCGCCGTCGACCGCGGAAAAGGCGGATTTAGTCCGTCGTGCGGATACACCCTAAGAAGCAATGGCACGTTTCGCAGGCCATTTCTGTTTGCTGTGGAGACAGAGGGCTGGAGTGTGCAAATTTCGGCGATATGGAACGGGGAATGTGTCGCGGTTTTCAATGGACTTTCTTACCTAACCTGTGTGTGCTGGTGTAAGAAGAGGTCATTTAACACGTGGCGTAAAAGCTACTACCACGGCCACAACATCGGGCCGGTTGGTGCGCTTAGTACTGATGGCCCATTCGTTCAAATATTTGTCTAGAGACGTGACACGGGATTGGCGTTTAACCGCTGTAAAGATAGAGCTTGATCTTCTCATCGTTGCCTGTACTACGGTAAGCTTTTCTTTAAAGGGCCCATGACACCAAAATTTCAAACCCGATATGTTTGTGTTGTTTGGTGTCGAACATCTGAAGGCACTTGTGGCCAAGTATTAACGGCGAACGTTGTCGTTAAGATATTTTAATATGTATTTAAAGTGACCAGAAATGCTCATCTGGGTTTGCGGCACCTCGCGACATCGTCACTAGCATGACGTAGTTTGTGGGCCATCTGTGACGTTTCACTTTTGTAAGTTGATATCGTGACGTCACAGAGAGACAAGGGCGCGCCGCGCTATGGCCTCTGAGCGTGGCCTCCAAGATCGGCTCTCGCAGCCGATCGCGGAGGCCACGCCAAAAGCCGTATTTTTCTGCTTCCTCTCCGTGTTGGTCCTTCAAGCGTACATTGTACACACGTTATGATGCAAAGCGAGTGTGGCGAGCTGGTCTGGCGCTCGCGCTCTCCGCAACGTCACCGAATCTTGAGCTCAAGTGATCAGTGCATGCGCTCACTTCCGACAGCCGCCGCGCTAGCCCCGCGGCGCTAGTTTCTTGCAGCTTTTGGCGCGCGTTTCGAAGCTTCATTAAAACTGAACAAAATTAACGACGCTGTGACTAATTAGACTTCACGCTGGAGAATTTGCCACTCCATGCCGTGATTACAAGACACTGTTCTACTCATTAGAACATAAAAGTATCCAACAAAAAAATAGCTGTCATGGGCCCTTTCTTTAACTGTTAGAAACAGAGCAGCAGAGGTATTCAACTCATTTTACCAACTACTATCAGTTTATGACTCGACATAACCGACACGTTTTGTTTTGTGCGGCGCTATACCGTCGTCACAAACATTTCTGCTTGACCGACTAAATTTATTGGGTGATTGATGCACTGAGTGAGTGAGTGAGTGAGTGAGGAGTGAGTGAGTGAGTGAGTGAGTGATGTGAGTGGTGAGTGAGTGCTTGAGTGAGTTTACATCCCAATGGAATGGTGAGGTCAGTGAGTTTATGAAAGAATGTTATTCAAAGTGTAGAGGCATCCCTATAAGCACCAGCAGGCATGTTCTTCAGGACGCCGGAAGCGAAACTTGCAGCATCTAAGCATATATCGACAGCTCTCTGATGCTTTTTTTAGGGGCGAAGCTCCTCTTAGTCTAACCTTGTCACGCCTCAGTCGTCAGGCGTAACCCGCGTGCCTCCCGGCGCGTGCCTCTCTCTCTCTCTCCCGGCGCGTTGCCTCTGCTGTCTTGTGAGAGAGAGGAGAGCGCAAGGCGCGCGTTGGCTATGGAAACGCTGTACCAGCTCGCAAAGAAGGAGAACGCGCCCTCACCCGCGAGAGACAATGATGATGATGATGAATTGTGGCTATGCCCTTTGTAGCGGGTGGGCAACTTTCAGGTGCCTTAGCCAAAAAAAATAAAAAAAAATAAAATAAATAAAAAAATTGTAGCACAGCCTGGGTAGACAGACACACACGCTGAGGTGAATTAACACGTTCGCGACAGCCGTACAATGTCTCCTCGCAGGCCGGCTACACTGTCTGAACGTCCACGTTGTCTGTGCGTTGGCACTGTCTGCGCGTCTTGCGCCACCACTGCACCAATCTTAGTTTTGTGTTGTGCACCGCTCTGTGGACCACTCTGTTCTCCTCCGCATTATCCTTTCGGAATTCCAGTGCAAGCGAGAAGGTGGTGCCCTCTACGTGATCCGGGCGCAAGCCTGTGCAGTGGAGGACGAGGTGTTCTGTTGTTTCCTCCTCGACGCCACATATTCGGCATATGGCCCGGTCCACGTCCGCTGATGAGTCAAACCTGCGGACGGTATGTCAACGTACGCAGCGCTCCTGCACGTGCCTCAAAGAGTAGAGCACTGCCGCCGCTGTTATCGTACAGGGGCTCCGTGCCAATGTCTGCCTTGTGGGTGCGATATGTCAGCAGTGTGGATTTATTTTCCATTGCACGCCGCCACTGCTCCGTCTCCTCCTCACACACCTGAGTTTGACAGCATGGGCCCATTTGTACATCCTGTCCTCAACTACAGGTTTCGCGGACATACCAAACTTTCTTTTCAGGTTACGTTGGCGCAGGCAGCGTCTCCTAGCGAGTTTCTTGATTGAGAAATACCGACTGCTCGCGTTGGAGAAAGCGTTCACCGGCAAACCCATATATATATATATTATATATATATATATATATATATATATATATATATATTATATATATATATATATATATATATATATATATATATATATAGGCACTGGATCTTGACTTGCAATGAAGTGCCGGTGGGAGATTTCACTTGTGCATAGTTCAACCATGAGGATTCGTAGCGTGCGCGTTAACTAAATTAATCCGGAACTCGGCACGATCTACGATGAACTTCCCTAGCTTCGCCCACTCATCAACATTCACTCCGTGGATATGCTGTAATTCTTTTTTTGGCCATCGCTCCACGGCGTTTTCCAAGTGCTGCGTGTCGCTTTGCGCGCATTGGAGATCCGTGACAACGCCCATGACGCGGTAATACTGTTTTTAGCCGAATACGTTGGTTATTTGAATGATGAAAATGTCAGTTTCACCGAAAGGGCGAAGCACTGAATGGGATAGCAAGGAATTCTAATTTTTACGAAGTGAGGCTGGCATTAACTCTTTCGGATACGGTCTCACGTAACTCTACAAAACGCTGGTGTAATAAAATACGGCTGCTGCAGGGACACTTTTTCGCAGTCTCTTCGCGCTGAGAGCCCAGCACGTAGAAGGGTTGACGAACCGCCCGCTCGTGGCTGACGAGATAGCCCGGGCGCGTTCTACTCGCGCGAGGGTGAACGCGCGATGCGCGAGGGGTTGTTATTAAATTCGACTTTATACGGCATATGAAGGCGATGGCAAAAACCCGTCCAGAGTGTCCATATAATTACTACAGCAATAAAAAGATACCGTCGCCGCCGCGCAAATGGTCTTATCAACGCTATTGGAAATGCGCGTGTTCGGAACTGTTGTTGAAACACGTAAAATCAGCTTCATTTGTATTTTACCGTGAAAATGAGTTGCTTTGCCTGCGACATAAACACTCACAGACTTAGGAACACGTGAATTTCTCACAGGTTTTTCAATGCACGGGGACATCACACACATGCACGATTGAGAGAGCATGATCGTTCGCCCTTTTTCTTTTCGCATTGCTTTTCATGGACGAAAGATGTTTTCCTCGGGAATAAGCACGCGTTAGTCGATAGCATGATTTGAGTGTACCCATTTCTTTTTTTATCATTCTTTCAAAGAAGTTGACGTATACAGCGCATCTCCGGAAAGTCGTGCGGCATTCATTTCTAAAAAAAACATCACGTTATTAGAACAATAGGGATAGATGTGACGCAAGTTTGAAGTTTCCTGACGCTGCAGCATGAATCAACGCTCATGAAAATCAGAATAATTTCACGTGCGTATTGCCCGCGTCAATGGTGCGCACTGATAGAACTTAAAACCTATCCGTTCGATTTCTCGCCGCTGTATTTTTTATTGTTGCTTTAATGTGAACATACGTGGTCGGTAGCTCGAAATATTTGCTGTCATGCTTCGGTCGTTCATCGCTGCGCACAATCCCAGCTGCAGAAGGCCGTCCGTGCGATCGATTGCAGCCGCATCATATTCCAACTGTCGACTTGATCCTCCGCGCCCCTCACTAGCTGCTTGTAAGCCTTAAGATTAAAGCAAAGAAATTGGAAAGCTTGGAAAATTTCATTACCACTCGGAAATCAAATATGACGTGTATGCTCACGCGAGCGACGCGACGGTAGTGTTGTTCCTGCTACAGGTCCCGCATTTTCCTCGCTACTGCCATTCCTCGCAAAAGAATGCTGCGAAGAGGGACTATGATTTAGGCAACCTTGTCGAGTGTCATTTTTCTTATTTTCTCAAGAGCCACCTCACTACCCTTCCTGCCATTTAGGCGCCTTTCCCCTGTCTACTGAAGAAAATACGGCGGGGACCTGCCGGCACCGAGAATAAGTTTACGTCCTTTGACAAACGCAGTGTTCCAAACACTAATGCTCTGAGACCTCCTGACCACACTAGCAAGCGTAGGCACGCTAGAAAGAGTAGTACTGACAACTACCGGACGCACGTGGGAACTCCAACACGTGATACTCTTATTTTTTTCCGAGATGTTCTGGGCACACCGCTTATGTGTCCACGCATTGGTGCTTTCGAAAGGAAATCAAACTCGAAGCCGCGACGGGTAGCGATTGCTGCGGCTCGCGAAATCAGCGTCACTCAGAAACACGTCAGCGTCGCTCAGAAACAACGTGGTTTCGATTATCCCACGCGCGTTCCTAATCTCAATGCTAAATAACTTGCAACGTTGTATTTTCAAACTAGGTTATCTTAGA
This sequence comes from Hyalomma asiaticum, assembly GCA_013339685.2. NCBI lineage: Eukaryota > Metazoa > Arthropoda > Arachnida > Ixodida > Ixodidae > Hyalomma > Hyalomma asiaticum. The sequence goes on from JABSTT010002012.1 coordinate 33,653, forward strand.
TATTTTACGCTCGCACGTCCTTAACAATCGATCTATAATCTCCTCGAACGCTTACCATTGATCCTATATGAAGTACACGCCGCGAAAGAAATTTTGCCAATTAGCTCATATTACATCGCTCTGAAAGATTTGAGTGACGATACGACGTAAGTATTATTGCGCTTCGCGTGCGAACGTCCAACCTCTTCGGCAAGCTACTTCAGATAAGCTTTGAAAATTGCCAACCTTCCAAGTGAGCCGGAGGTTGAGGTAGACTAGTGTACATGGTTAGCACATGGTTAACACATGGTAGACTAGTGTACATGGTTAGCACATGGTCCCACAAACTCGTGCCCTGTTGAGTGAGAAGACAACATTCTCCCCGTACACTGCCTAACAAAAGCAGGCATAACGTACGTGTGTTCATCATACATTTCGTATCACTACAGCGTTGAATGCATCGAAAGTAAATCAGCTACGGTATTTCTGCTGCTTAATCTGAGCGTCAAAACGCGATGGCTGGCGCAGAAAAGTAGCCGTACCAAATTTCGCGTACACCCAATCATTCACAAAATCTCTTGCCTCTAGGCGAAAGTACACATTGCAAACCGATAAGTCAATATGACATTAAAATAACACCCACACGTACGTAGTGCTCCACTCAACGGCGAGAAAGAAGTCATTGTCAGTGAAATGTTCAAGACAAACCACCATAATGTATGTCAATTTCTTCCCGATGTGCGAGCTTATTCACGTCGCCTATACGTAGCGCGTCGTCGGCTTTTCTCGGGAAACGATGCGTTGCAGGCTTCCGCGATGAAAAATGTTTAGGTGCACCGACGGTAGTATTTTCCTAAAATTTTATTTACGGGTCGGTGCGCGGCCGCGTGGTGACGATTAAAGGGACACTGAAGCGGTTTTAAATTTTCGAATTTAATGAAAATTCGGAATCCGCAACCTTTTATAACTTACCTACGGCGGTTTTTTCCGCGGTATTTAATTAAACGACAGCGATATGAGCGCCCAAACTTGGTCTGAGGGAACGCCCCACGGCGAGCGCGGAGAGTTGGTGAGGAGGATGGCAGAGAGTGAAACGCGGAGGAGTGACGTCATCGCGAGGGCGAGCAGGGTAGCTGCATTGGTTTGCGGCTTTCGTTTGCGCACAGCGCAGTGTCAGTAGAGGAGCTTGTGCTGGTTTCTGGGCACCGCACTGCTTTTTTGTCGGGCTTGGAGATCTTTCCGGTAGAAAGTTCACTGGTTATGTGACAATATTGTCTTTGTGTGGCCTATGTACTATTGACGAAGTGTACTTGCCATACCGAGGTTCTTGCGTCCTTCAGCTGCGACAACATCCACGTTTGCGGAGCAGCAGCATTTCACAAATTCTCTCAAGATTAGATATCCACTGAGTGGGTCACTGCTGTTAGGAAAGGAAGGAACTTCAGTCCTACAAGAGCAAGTATGCTATGTTCGAGGCGGCTTCTAGACAGCGACTACGTACAAAAACAGTCTCGAATATAATCGGTACGCTCGATGATGAAGTTATGCAATACTGAAACACTACGCGGCCCCTTTTGTGTGTCCGCATTGAGAGGATCTCGCCGCAAGAAAAACGGCGGGGCAAACGCTTCACGTTTCCAGAGAGACAGATCTTGCCGACTTCTCACCACTCCGATCCCGGGCCGACCAATTAAGTGACTATATATATATATATATATATATATATATATATATATATATATATATATATATATATATATATATATATGCCAAACCATTCCTGAGGTCGAGAACCGCAGCAGAAAAATACAGGGACACCGGCTGTGCTGTTTTTTTTTTTTTCGCATAAAAGCGACATTGAGGAAGTCAAAACTAGTCACACATATCGACGCACAACATGAAAATTTGAGTTAATCATGTTGCAAATGTACGCGCTGATGAGTTTTTGCCGGATTGAAACCAGCGTTAGTCGTGCCGCCTACCTAGCTACACCAGCGTCATATTCAAGGGCTGTCAGCGAAGCCTTCATGACGGCGCGCTGTTCCGGTGTGCTTGTCGCACGTGAAGGGGTGCTCTTATTTAATTATGTTTGTGCGAAACGAAAGAGGCTCATGAAAAGTTGCTTGTGTATAGTTCTTGTCTAGAATGCGAGGTCTTGTGAGTGTACGTACCACATGATGAGCGCTGTTCCTGGGCAGAACCTACATGCTGCTCACTCGATCGCATATTTCTTTAATTACGGTGTGTGGCACATGCTCGAACACATGGCACTCCACGTCGGACCGGTGTGGATACAAGTCGATCGCGATACGTGTATCGCAGTCCTGCTAGTCGACTGCGATGGTAGCCTGTCGTCTGCACCATTTGAATGAAATATACATACCTGAATGCGGGCGACCACATGAAGTTGTACCACAGACTCATCGTAATTGCTACAGTTAGCCATAATAATGGCGATATACTTATATACAGCAAGAAAAAGAACTAATAAAACGCGCACGGCCGGTCGGCGCGCGCGCACTAGCACAGCCGTGACAGTCAGCTCCTCCGAGGCACCCACAATGACGTCATGAAGCTCCTCAACCAATTATAGGCAGTGACAAGGTTTTCGTTGCCGCCCATGACGCGCGCCGCGCGTTTTTGCCTAAATAGGGTAATTTGCTCAAGTTTATGCCCATTTTCGACCTGATTTTCGCGTTCATCGTACGAAAAATGATTAAATAGCATGATAACCTCAATTATTTTAAAAAGTGCTTCAGTGCCCCTTTAAAGGACAACTCCGGTGGATTTGACCACCATTACCTGATAGCGCTGCTTTCCCGTGGTACTGATAGTCCTGTCGCGACCACGATGAATGGATTTGTTCAAAAACTCACCAATAATTCTGAGTAACGACATGAAGGATGTATTCGAACTAAAACGGGTAGAAACTTCGTTCAGAGTATGCGATGACATCACAGCCACCCCGCCGTCATAAATATGGAGCGAGTGGCAGAAGAATGTAAGTGGTGGTCACATGCCATAATGTACTGAATTATGCCAGCTTACAGCGACGATTCAGGCGCTAAAATATCACCGTTTTCTTCTCACCGCATGCTTGCTCGGGTAGGCGGCGCTGTAGGCAATGAATCTAAAGAGAGAGAGAAAAAAAAAAGTGCTTAAATCTTCTTACGAGCCTGGTGGCGCACATGTCACCGCCCCGCTACAAAGGGGACGCTCATAGCATCCATCCATCCATCCTTCAAAAACACAATGTGGCCCATACAGAAATTCGCTGAAAAAAATTAAAATTTGTTTTCAGGAAAACTAAATAACTTGTAACGGCCTGGCTGACATAAATTCTTGTAGTACTTATAAGGGAAGATGTATTAAAAATTGTATTGAGATAAATCGACACTGAAAAACCGCCTGTGACAGCTGAGTAATTATTTAAAGGGGAAGCTTCAAATAATAATACAACTGATTCTTTGGGCCGCGGTAATGCGGTAGCGGGTTACCTTTATAGGCAGGCCCTGGATCAGACGATTTCAGGCGCTCGCTAGGTGGAATGGAGAGTTCCGTGTTGTCTTCGATGGCTAGTGATCCGGAGATTTAAAATAAATGAAGTCAGGGACTCGACGGTAATAGGAAACTATTACAGTTGAATCGGTATTACCACTGAATTCATGGAGCCGGTGTACACTGTATATAAATATATATATATATATATATATATATATATATATATATATATATATATATACACGCCACGGAAATGCAACGCATATCACTGATTTCGTTGGCGGCGAAACGTTGAGGCCCGTGTAATGAGCGATGTCGGTGCACGTTAGAAAACCCCAAGTGGTCGAAATTTCTGAAGCTCCCCACTAAGGCATATCTCATAATGATATCGTGGTTTTGAGGCCATCAAATCCTACAAATAAAACTTTTACATCATTACTGAATAATAATTGATAGGGTCTTACGTGTAAAAACCAGCTGTGATTACGACGCAGCGTCGCGCATTCGAGGGCGTAGACGATGAGGCTATCGCGTTCAACTCTTAAAGGCGAAGCTCAAGCATCCCTCCTTTTGTATTTTTTGCATTTCTCCCCCATTGAAATGCGTTCGCCTTGGCCGGGATTCGACCCCTCGACCTCGAGCTTCGCAAGTCATCCCCTAGACTCTAAGTCACCCCAGCGGTTCTTCTTTCACGTGATGCCCGCTAAAACCTAAAAATGCGCGCGTGTTGTGGCCATCAAGAAACAACGAAAGAATATGGGCTAGAAATGCAGATAAACAAGGTCAGAATCATTCGGTACGCGGGCGGCAAACAGATCCGGGAGCACAGTAGTCGACGTGGTTGTAGGGCTGGAGATCATGTATACTTGCAGCTTTACCGTGCTAGGTACTTCGAGAGATGGAGTTTAATCGAGTAGCAAATGCCCACGCTGCTCCACGGAACGTCTCGAGATTGATTAATCGGGTAACACACGCTCACAGTGCTTTGCAGGAGTGCTTGAAAAATAAAATTAGGAGAACAGCCAACATACATATATATATTGTCACAGCTACGACGACGACGAAGACGTTGGTGTGGGGCGCAGGCTAGAGGTGCCCTTACAGCTGGTGCGCTCTGAGCAGTTTTGTCCGGACGACTGTAGGCTGTCCCTTGCCTAATAAATACTCCCCGTAACATATATATATATATATATATATATATATATATATATATATATATATATATATATATATATAGAGAGAGAGAGAGAGAGAGAGAGAGAGATGAGTAGTAGACACTCGGAATTGGCAACAAAAATGCGGAAAGCGTTTATTCAACGTTTCAGCCGGAGACCGGCCTTCATCAGGAATGCCTATGGTTGTATTTCCGCTTCTATTTATACCTATCTGAGAGAGATTTTCATAAAGGAGGAAGGAAGAAAAACATGAAAAAAGAAAGAATAAGAAAAGAAAGAAGAAAGATCTAGAACCTAAAGAAACGGAGCAAACCGTGGAGGAAAAGCAGACGACGTGCGTCATATGCGGGCATCATGTCCCCCCCTTTTATTATTATTTTTTTTGTTCCCCCTCTGCCCCCTTTTTATTCCCTCCCCTCTTCGTAAAGAGGGGAGGGTCCAGCCACGGAAACCACTTCGTCATATATATATATATATATATATATATCTGTGTGTGTGTGTGTGTGTTTTAGACAAGAACTACACAAAACGCAACAAGCACCGCGCAATTTTGTACAAATTAAAGGAAACTTCACTTGACACGGCTTATGTCGTTTACCTGCTCTGGTGCGCTAAATGTAGTCAACAATATATTGGTCTGACAAAGACATCTTTTCGAACACCGTTTAATAATCACAAGTCACACGCAAAAAATTCCTTGAACCTGCCCCTGTCTAAGCATGCGCGCCTTCCCCGCCATTCCTTTAGTGACCTGAATGCGATGATACTGGAATCGGCCCTTCGGACGTGCGCAGGTTCGTGAGTCTTACCTCATTTACAAGTTCAAAGCCGCTACCGCGGGCATTAATGAAAACATGGGTAAACTCACATGTTTCCCGAGTGACTAGGGGAAGCCATTATGAGGAAGCCATTTCAAGCAATGCGTTCCTTATGACACTTTCCTTTTAAATGCGGAGCATTTCTTAGTCGCACGATGTCGCGCTTCGGCGCCGGCGGCGCCGTCAACACCCCCACTGCGCATGCTCGGCTCGTCTCGTGCCGGCCCACCGGGCGTTCCGCAAGCCTAGCATGCCCAGTGGGGGTGCTGACCTCTCCCCCGTACTCCTCTCCCTCGAACGCGGGCGGTGTGTATATAAGCGGCGGAGCGCGCGTTTGGAATTCAATCCATCACTCGGGCAGCGCGACGCTTCTGCGAAATGGCAACGCCGAGCTGCGGATTCCGAACTTTGTGCACGAGAAGCAGCGGCGAAACGTGAGCAGCGAGCTTTAAGACCCCAGGTACGTGAGCGAGAAGCGGCGTGCAAACGTCGTCAACGAGACGCGGCTCCGGACGCTGCTCGTGGACGCAAGCGCCCACCTTGGTGCCGTCCAATACAACGACGGCGCCAAGCAATAAAGACACACTTTAACTTTACACTCCTTGCCTTCGCTTCTCCTTCATTTAATAAAAAAGAATAATAAATACGAAATAACAATTAAACATTCCCAAACCATACCCAATTACGCAACATTCACGCGATACCCCCACTACTCTGCGACGCCTTTAATCGAGTTCCCCCCGTGGGAAGATGCGGGCGGCATTTTTTTTTGCTGAACTTTTTTATTTTGTCATTGTTATCCCTCTTATATTATTATTTCGATTTTCTTCCTTATTTCTTCTTTATTGTTTATATTTTTTCATTGCACGATATTCCATTCGATTCTAGCCAGCAGTTTGTCAATAAGTCAGTTTTTCTTTTTTTTTATCCTTTCTGCTGTGGTGGTTACAATGCTCACAATGGGGAGTGGCTTTATGTTGCGTTACATTCAGGTATGAGAATCCCTCCGACCGTGACTCGTCGCAGCCGATCACGTGCTCGGTCCAAGCAGACTTCATAGCCATTCCCTGTAAAAGCCATTCCCTCGTAGTCGCACTCTTTCCCCTTCCTGTACCCTTAAGAGTAAGGTGCTCTGCATCACCATTTTACTCCGGTTAAGGCCGGACCATCGGCCGCAACGTCAGTAAAGATATACTGTTTTGTTAGTCATGTGGAGCTCCTTTTTCGAATATATATATATATATATATATATATATATATAGTGAAGTAGATCCTCCTCCGAACAGTACAAACAGAAGATTTATTTGATGCAACGTTTCGACCGGAGTCCGGTCTTCTTCAGGCATACAAAGCATGGGTGGTTGGTGCTATTTATACATTGTGTATGAAGGAGCGAGGGAGAGCTGGAAGGGAAGGAAGGAGGAAAGACGGTAGAGACGAGATGAGATGAATGCAGCATCCGCGTGGCATTCTGGAGGAGTAGTCTTTTAAAATCATCCTGTCCGGCGTATGAATTATGAGCGGCGCTCTTTGGCGTAAACGATGTGGACGACAAGAGGGGGAGAGGGATGGCAAAGTAAAGAGCGGTTTTTGCGGCGGGAGAGACCGTTCCGCGTTCCACGGCGTACGCGCGCTCTCATAGTGCTCGTCGCACCCCCCGCGGCCTCTCCCGTTGTGCCTTCTTGTGTCGTGTCGGCGCCTTTCAGGTATTGGCGCCATCTTGAACCAGACACCTGTAGCGCGCCGACGACTCGGGGCCCCTCGTTAATCTTCATTTTTTTTTACTTCCGCACACATTTCCAGAACTGCGATAATCTTCCACCTTAGCTTTCAGCGGAGCTGTGCCAACACAATACGGTTCCTCAAAAAGTTGTCTCGCCTCGGAGCGGGGCGCGCACATGGCCTGTTGCGACGGAGACGCAGAAGACGAGGCGGCGCCACCAAAAGCTCGTTGACAAAGTCGCCGCGACTAAAAAACGTGTGCACGACGGGCAGCGCAAGCGGGACAACTACTGGAGGGAAAGAGTCATGAGAGTTCTTGTACGCGAGGTGTCTATTGAACGCGTGAGAATTAAACATTCCTTGGTAATGAATCAGTTACAAAAGAGAGATAGAGATAGACGCCAGTAAGACACTTTGAGAGAGCAGTGATACTGCAAAATATTGTCCAGTCCCCGCCCAGCTACAGTGCGTGACCGCAGGGTGTTTTTTTTACTTGAGTGCTTTAATTGTTGCAAGTGTGCCTGCATGTTCGTTTATAAACGAACATTCAGGCACACTTGCAACATCCAGGCACACTTGCAACAATTAAAGCACTCAAGTAAAAAAAAACCCCTGCGGTCACGCACTGTAGCTGGGCGGGGACTGGACAATATTTTGCAGTATCACTGCTCTCTCAAAGTGTCTTACTGGCGTCTATCTCTATCTCTCTTTTGTAACTGATTCATTACCAAGGAATGTTTAATTCTCACGCGTTCAATAGACACCTCGCGTACAAGAACTCTCATGACTCATTGCCTCCCGCTTTTCCCTCCAGTAGTTGTCCCGCTTACGCTGCCCGTCGTGCACACGTTTTTTAGTCGCGGCGACTTTGTCAACGAGCTTTTGGTGGCGACGCCTCGTCTCCTGCGCCTCCGTCGCAACAGGCCATGTGCGCGCCCTGCTCCGAGGCGAGACAACTTTTTGAGGAACCGTATTGTGTTGGCACAGCTCCGCTGAAAGCTAAGGTGGACGATAATCACAGTTCTGGAAATGTGTGCGGAAGTAAAAAATGAAGATTAACGAGGGGCCCCGAGTCGTCGGCGCGCTACAGGTGTCTGGTTCAAGATGTTGCCAATACCTGAAGGGCGCCGACACGACACAAGAAGGCACAACGGGAGAGGCCGCGGGGGGTGCGACGAGCACTATGAGAGCGCGCGTACGCCGTGGAACGTGGAACGGTCTCTCCCGCCGCAAAAACCGCTCTTTACTTTGCCATCCCTCTCCCCCTCTTGTCGTCAACATCGTTTACGCCAAAGAGCGCCGCTCATAATTCATACGCCGGACAGGATGATTTTGAAAGACTACTCTTCCAGAGTGCCACGCGGATGCTGCATTCATCTCATCTCCTCTCTACCGTCTTTCCTCCTTCCTTCCCTTCGAGCTCTCCCTCGCTCGTTCATACACAATGTATAAATAGCACCAACCACCCATGCATTGTATGCCTGAAGAAGACCGGACTCCGGTCGAAACGTTGCATCAAATAAATCTTCCGTTTGTACTGTTCGGAGGAGGATCTACTTCACTTTACGTAACGCCAACGGCCACTCCTCGCCATCATGCCCGCCTACACATACACACACACACACACATATATATATATATATATATATATATATATATATATATATATATACACGGTTGATTTCTGGGGTTTTGCGTTTCCAAGGCACGCTATGATGATTATGACAGATGCCGTAGTGGACAGCTCAGGAAATTCTGACTACCTGGCGTTCTTCAACGTGCGCTGACATACAATCACACGGACCTCAACATTTGGCCTACGTCGAAATGCAGCCGCTGCGGCCGGGATTCAGTGCCGCGATTTTTGGATCAGCAGCAGAGTGTCATAACACACCAGACTACCACGGCGGGTCAGCACAGAGCTCTTCATAAATGTAAAAACGGAAGTCGCTACTAACAGGATGGAAAAACATGAAATTTCTAAAGTGCATATGGTAGGTGATTATGTTTTGTATGTGTGTGTGTGTGTGTGTGTGTGTGTGTGTGGTGTGTGTGTGTGTGTGTGTGTGTGTGTGTGTGTGTGTGTGTGTGTGTGTGTGTGTGTGTGTGTGTGTGTGTGTGTCGAGTGACGTCAAAAAGCGTCGCCGCATAGCCTGTACATGCCTCACTCTGTGTTCTCTTTGTGTGCCGCATCGTCTGGCTGCACGGTGGTACAGTGATTAAGGTACTCGGCTGCTAAGGCGAAAGAGAAGGGTTCGATCCCGGCCGCGACGGTCGCTGTTCCATTGAGGCGGAATGCTAGAAACTCGTGGACTTCGTTTCAGGAGCATGTTAAAGAACCCCAGATAGTCAACATTTCTGGAGCCATCCACTACGGAATCTGCCCCATATTGTGGTATATGTAACGTCGCCTCCCCATCCATAAGGACATTTTCCAACCAAAAGGTGTAGTCACCACTTTTATGCTCACACCTGCACATTCCAGCGAAGGTGCACCATAAAAGCCTTTCAAACATTTTCTGGTGAACATGCCGCTGTTCTGCGACGTACAAAGGGAGGGTCAGAACCAAAAGATAGGAAAGGCAAGGACTGGTGCTTTATGGAATGAATGGTACCCTGTTAGTCGTCTGTAGTCGAGGATATTTTGGTTGCAAAATCGAACGCTCTCGCGCAAAACATTTCCGTAAATAGTCAATTGTTACTACATCCGCAGTTCGCAAATGCTCCCCTCTATCATTTCCAGAAGGCGCTACGTCGCTCTCATCGTGTGACCCAGTGTCGCTGACATTTGCCGCTAGGCGTACCAGCAGTATGATGCGCGCGCTGGCGCTGCGTTTCTTAAGTTTTTCCTTTCTGTTTTTTCGGGGCCATAAAGGCTAGGGGAACTTCGTTCAAGCGTCCTTTTCTTCCCTCCCCACATGCTTCTGTCCGCGAGACGCCCCCACGGGGAACACAGCAGAACTCCGAAGCGGGCACGCATGCTTCGTGGAATGTGGCACACCTACTGTCACAGACGAACTAGAACTGGGAGACGCGCGGGTCATGTTCGCGTATTTACGGCTGCAGCCTGGCTGTCTAGCCACCATTCTAGCCACCATAGCCTGACCGATCCAACAGCCAGCTATTGGTATAGTGCCTAGAATATACTGTATTCTAGGCACTATACTATTGGCCTCGAGATCGAACACAGTCGGCGCCTAGCGGCTTGTGGACGAAGCTCCCAAGTGTGGATAGCTCCTTGCGTCGTCTGCTAGCCACTGTATTTTTACATGCGAGCGTACGCCACACATATCCTCCGATATGTTTGTTCCCTGAGCCAGTGCAGTGTTGAAAGCTTTAAAGTATCCTTATCAAAGCATAAAGGTATTACTTATAGTATTTTTTGGCTTTGTGCTGCAGTCCTTTCTCTTTCTTAGAGTCACTGAGCGCCTGTGTCGTGAGTGTGATGTCATCGTTGCACCGCCGGTTCAGCAGTTTTTTGAGTTGGGCTACAGCTGTGCATTTCAAGTATACGGCAAAGTTCGCTTAGCGTCTGTTGGGTTCGAGCGCGAAGCAGGCACCCGAAGCCTCCGCACTGTCCCCCCCCCCCCCCCCTGCGGCGGCCACGATGCACAAAGACGGCGCGACGGCCGATTTCTCCTTCGGAGAGTTGCGGCCAGCGGACAAAGGACCGTGGTCGGGCAAGTAAACGACGCGCATCATTGCGGGGGAAAATCCAACATGCGCTCTGCGGGACTGATGGACGCATGACCCGTCGGCTCGGCCATGGAATCCAGGCACCGAGCACGCTCCCACGACTGGCCGAACCGAACCAGACTGTGCACCGGCTATAGGCCTCCCAAGCTGGGGCAGAGGGCGCTGGGGCGCGCTTCCGCTGCAATGACAAAAACTCTCACCCCGCCCGCCAGAGGCTACTACACTCCCTCAGGCACTGGCCCTGACGGACAGGAATGCGAAAGTCGTTGCCACCACAAAGACGAGGCTCCAACAATGGTGGAAGTGGTGCCAGAAGTGAACTCTTTTGTGCTTTCGTTCTTTTTTCCCCTTTCTTTCTGTCGTTCTTTTTTTTCTTTTTTTATACCTCGGCTAGAACACACCATATGTGTCCACCCGCTACAAATGGCAAAGTCATAAATCATCATCATCATCAAAAGAGCCGTTTCGGCAGCTGGTACGATATGCGGTCGCTTCGCTCTCTGCTCTCGCCCTTGCCTCCTGTGAGTGCGCCCACTTTTTACGCGTGCTAGCGCGTTCTTACGCCGCCCAAGGCGCCTCTCACAACTCGCACGCGCTCTCTGGCTGCATATGCTGCGTCATGTGTCCGTTGCATGGCAGGTTCAGGAAAATTTGTGGCACTGAAAAACATTTTCGGGCTTCCAATCTCAATATATACCGCACTTTAAATACTGCGATTACGGGACCTAGTAGGTCGTTGAAGACGGTGCTGTGTTCGTGGCTGCCAAGCGCGTGTGGATGACTATGTTACTGACGTGAAACTAGAGAAGAGTTTTCAGTTTCTGTAATTATACGGCCGATAAAACGCATCGTGAAGTGGCGTCTGCTCGGAGCTGTAGGCGCAAGAAATTGCAATTTCCTGTAAGTTCGCTCGGAATTCCATCGGTTGCAGGCCACAACAGACTTCAAATTTATTATATGATTAGTATGAACAGTTCATATTTACGTCTACCTTGTTCAGTCGCTGGCTGCATTACAAGACGCAATGCTGACAGCCGCGTACAAGCTCCGCCTCGAAAGATAGCGACATCTCATCGTCACATCAAGCTGGTTTCATCTTTTTGAAGCTGATTTTGTCTGCATTACAATGTGGCACGATAATCTCTAACGCCCACTCTGACCACGCACGTTTCCTGCAGTGTAAGCAATTATTTCAGACCGTGTGCGCTTACAGTAATGGCGCTCTGTTTGTTTAAAAGCCCAATTCGTCAACACTATAAAATGCGCCCTTCGATCGTGTGTTTCCAGTTACAATGTAATTTTTGATGATAAAAACAGCGTCAGACTTCGCAATATCTTTGCTATTTTTATCGCTACCTTGCTTCTCTCTACAGATACTTGGCCTATACCAAGCCAAAGCGGCAGCTACATACCGCCAGTGGCACAGGCGCTTCCATGGCCAGCGTAAACACGCCCACTATGAACATCCAGCTACTCAAGTTTTGTACTGAACAGCGACTAAAAACTCATATCCACCAGTTAATTAAGTAAAACTGTAGAAGAGCAGATACTCGGGCCAGTTGGTATGCATTCATGGTGATAAGTGCGCAAACACAGCACCTCTCTGTCCCTCTCTGTCCTGGTGCTCTTTTTGCGCACTTATCGCCATGAAGTAAAACTGCACCAGTACTCACGGTTTTTAATAACTGTGATGTATGGGGCCAACGTCTACCACTGCTGTCGTATTAAAAATGGTAAGTGACCTAGCAAGCGCACACTCTTCGAAATGTAAGACGAATATACCTGCTGCATGCACTTTCGCTTGACATACGCAGTTCTGTTAAAATACGATTGGCCATCACGCTTCTCCGTGTTAACTATTGATGATATCTCATGTTGCAAAAAGTGACACCAAGATACTGCGCGCGCAAGCATCACATCATTTTGCGATTTCCTGTGTTGGCCGTCTCTGCCAGGGAAACGGAACCTGATTTTCACGGGCAGTTCTCGGCTATTCGTTTTTTCTAAACCGCTGTGACAGCGCGCAAAGCATCTGTATTGTGCGCCTCCTTTCCGTACGTAAAAAAAAATGCCCCGACCTCCCCGAATGGAATCGTGAGGAAATGCGAATGCGCATTTATATATACGTGCGAGCGAGCGAACGGGAGAGTGGGGCGCAGGGAGGGGAGAGAGCGGACGGCGAGAGAAGGAGCGGCGAAGCACTGCACCTACCCTCTCCTACACTCTCTCCACACACGCGGGAGCTCCGCCGACGATGGATGGATGGATGGATGGATGGATGGATGGATGGATGGATGGATGGATGCTATGAGCGTCCCCTTTGTAACGGGGCGGTGACATGTGAGCCACCAGGCTCGTAAGAAGACTTAAGAACTTTATTTTTTTTCTCTCTCTCTCTCTTTAAATTTTCCTCATGCCTTTTAAATTTACTTCACTCAAATCGATCGTACTATAGCAAAAAACGGAAATTCATATCCCAGTTCCCTGCCCATTATGGCAGAAAGTCCATATTTTCCCCTATAATTATTTTTGTCCATTCTCTCTAGTTTTCTGCCACCAGTATTCTAACCGTCTCTTACTTATTTCAATTGCGGCTATGTTCAGCTTCCCGTTGTTCGCCCTAAAACCCAAAGCTTCCTGTAGGGTGGTGCCCAAACGTACACCTGGGTGGATGTTTCCGCATTCAATCAGAACATGCTCCGTCGTTTCCCTGTCTTCTCCACAGCATGTGCATTTTTCTTCTTCTTTACTGAATTTCGCTTTATAACTACGCGTTCGAAGGCAGCCTGATCTCGCTTCAAACAATAAAGCGCTTCCTCTTGAATTATCATAAAATGCCTCCCTCTTTATTTCATTTTTGCCCTCTCGGTAGTTATTCAGAGTCGGTTTTTTTTTCCATCGCTGCCCTCCAGTAAATCTTCTCCGCATCTCTGACTTTTCCTTTTACGCTCTTTGTTGTCAGTTCTCTTAGAGCGGTGTATTTACTGGTGAGCCTCCAAGTTCTCATTCTCCACTGCGTGTCAACGCTCTTTCTATATAAATAGCGGAACATCTTCTCTGCCCACCTACTCTCTTTCATATTCCTTAGCCTCTCTTCAAACCTTATTTTGCTCTGCGCTTCCCTTGCCTCAAAACTCGCCCATCCGATATCGCCCTTTACAGCCTCGTTTGTCGTTTTCCCGTGAGCACCCAACGCGAGGCGTCCCACAGTTCTTTGATTCACATCCATTCCCGATTGTATCTCTGGCCTCATGCACACCACTGAGTTCCCAAATGTAAGCCCCGGTACCATTACCCCTTTCCACAGACCCCTAAGCACCTCGTACCTATTGTGTCCCCATAACGCTCTGTGCTTCATTATTGCTGCGTTCCTCGTTCCTTTTGCTGCCAAGGCTTTTTCGTGTACCTTCATGTATCTATCACCCTCATTTACCCATACGCCAAGGTACTTGTACTCGCTTACTCTCGGTATTTCTTGGCCCTGTATGGATACCGCCTGGTCGTTGGGGTCATTGAATACCATCAATCCGCATTTTGTTACACTAAATCCTAGTCCTAGAGCCTCGCCTTCCTTCCCGCATATATTCACCAGCCGTTGTATATCATCTCGACTGTCCGCGAATAAGACAATATCATCAGCATAAAATAAACCCGGAAGCATCTGCTCAATCATCACGCCGCCCTTTTTCCATTCTAACCATGTACAGCATGAATAACAGCGGCGACAAAGGACATCCCTGTCTCAGCCCCTTGCTAATATCAACGTTCTCTCTGCTACTGATTCCTTCCCATTCTATGCAAACTGTATTTTCTCGATATATTTCCCTCAAAAGCTGTACACAATCGTCGCCTATGCCCATTCCTTCCAAAGTTTCCCACAATATTTCCTGATTAACATTGTCATACGCTCTAGTGATGTCTAGAAAAGCCACATACAACGGCCTCCTTTCTATTTTAGATATTTCTATAGACTGTGTAAGAAGTGGTAATGAAGTTTACGGTCACTGACCAAGTCAAAAAAGTTGTTTTGACGTTTCGGAGCCTATACAGGTTCCTTGTTCACAATGCAGCAGACGTAGCGCCGTTGTCCAGTTAAATATGAAGTATGTGACGTAATGAACGGGCATAGATTTGAGGCATGTTTCCAGCTGTCCTGTTAACGGTATCAGGTGTCGTCTGTATCAGCAGAGATTCCAGCAGCAGTCTCGTTGTCAAATTCTTCTCTTTGGCTATGACAGCAGCATTCTCCCAAGCGATAGAGTGATCACTCTTGTGCACATGCTCCGCTAGTGCGTTGTACACATGGCGGTGATTTTGAACATCGCGTTTGTGCTCTTTTAGTCGTCTAATGAAGTTTCCTGTTTCGCCAATGTAGCAGAAATTGCAGTCGTGGCACGGGATCTTATAGATTACACCCGGGAACTTTTCTGCTTCTAAGCGGTCCTTCACGTTGACGACTTCACCGCGGAGCTTGTTTGATGGCACATGCGCTACGCGTAAATCATATTTTGAAAATATTCTTGAGAGTGCTTCGCTGATACCTGGTACGTAGGGAATGCTGGCCCGTTTTTGAAGAGTTTGTTTCTCGGCTGGCTGAGGATTGCTGAGCATTCGTTTTTCAATTCTGCGAACAAAAGCAGACGAATAGCCGTTGTTTGACAGTTCTTGCCGTACCGTAATAAGTTCTCTCTGCAGTTCGTCTTCGTTGGAGCATAAGCGGGTGGCCCTACGAACCAAAGACGATACGACAGAGGTCTTGTGTCCAGTCGGGTGGCAGGACGCAAAGTGGAGGTAGCGACCCGTATGGGTCATTTTGCGATAAACGGAGAAGGATAGGCCACCGTCGGAACGCTGTACGAGTACGTCTAGGAAAGGAAGCTTGCCGTTTTCTTCTCGCTCCAGAGTGAATTTTATGGTCGGTTGTATGGCATTGAGCCTCTGTAGCAACCGGTCAACGTCGTTTTCAACAGACGACACCTGATACCGTTAACAGGACAGATGGAAACATGCCTCAAATCTATGCCCGTTCATTACGTCACATACTTCATATTTAACTGGACAACGGCGCTACGTCTGCTGCATTGTGAACAAGGAACCTGTATAGGCTCCGAAACGTCAAAACAACTTTTTTGACTTGGTCAGTGACCGTAAACTTCATTACCACATCATGCTACCTGACCAGACGAGCTTTCGTCGAATTCTGGACTGTGTAAGAACAAATAGGTTATCGTCTAAACGCCTGTCTATACTCGAAATCCATTCTGAAGTTCTCCCAAAATATTGTTACGTTCTGCCCAGGCTTCTTTTTTTAATTTTACTGCTTGCATAGCCATCCTGTATAATACCGATGTAATGGTTAGCGGTCTGTACGAGCGAATGTTATTCTTTTCCCCCTTGCCTTTATAGATTAAGTTCTCCCGCGATGCGAGCGCCCTCACACGCCAGAGCGCGCTCCTCCTCTCCACTCACTCTCCGCTAATCCGCCCGCACCACCTGCTCCGGTTGCTAGGGGCGAGGATAAGCGCGCGCGCCCGCAGTTGTTGCTATGGGAGAGGGAGCGAGAGCGGAGAGATGCGGACACCGACGCCTGACATAGCCCGACTAAGAAATGCATTCGCATTAAAAAAAAAACTGCAGCGCCCGGGCGGGAAACGCGAGATAAGAGCCTCCCGAAACACGTTCCTCCGCTCGCGCAATGCGAGTGCGACCGTCGGAGCGACCGGTAGTTCCACCTCTCTCCGCTTCACTGCCGGACGGCGCTGCGCAAACTTGAGGTTGGGCTCCCTATACGCCATGCGCAGCGCCTATAGGGGCGCCACTGAAAGCCGCGTAGCGGCGGCCGTTGGAACCGGTGGTGGGTCGCGTAGCAGACGCCTCATTTCACTGCAAGCATCGCGGAAGCGCGCGCGTGCGATTTGCCGCTTGTGCGCGTCCCAGATAATTACTTTTGCGGCGATAGTGTGTGCAAAGGAGCTGCACATTATAATAGTGGACATGTGTCCGATGTCACAGCTGTGTGGGAGGACAATGTCACCATACGCGCCAAGTGTTTGCCACACACAAGCGTCAATAAGCTTCCCTACGAAGTGGAGCTCCTCGCACCGCTTTCTTTATATCGTCCCGATCACTAATGCCTGCATGCGTTGACGCGTGAACCAACGTTTTTTTTTTCTCGACACAGTAGCTTCGTTTACGTGCCATGTGTTTATATAGTAGATTTTGAGGGATCGCTGTCGCACCGGCGCATGGATTTCACGAGTGCGGCCACGCTAAGGGTCAGCGTAGGTAAAACTGAAACCAGCACGATAAACTTAATTGTGAATATATATCTCGGCAGCTTGCGCGAGTCACTGCGGAGCTGGTGGTCACCTAGCTTGTCGTAGCAGCTTGGCTACTTATTTGCTAGGTTTTTTGCGAGCTATTACCAAGTGTTGCACAATGGCGTTACATTCTACGCGATCGTCAAAGTCTTAAATGTGCACAGGTGCATGTTTTAGAGCCAATATGCATATAGTTGAGGCGAGCGCACAGCGAACATTCTGCACCGGTGATCGTATTCCAGTCCATCAATAGGTAGAATGCAGCCGATTTCGTGCAGCACACGTGATTCCACGGCGCTTTTGTAAAAGAGCCGTCACCTGCCCCACATTCTCTGGCATTGCGCTTCGCGCCATTCGTTTTTCAAGAGAGCCTAGGCATCGCGTCTTATCAGTACTAACAACCTCATGTGCATTGTAGCGTCTACAATGCAGGCGAGGCGACCAAGTGTAAACGTAGTAGGGTTCGCTGAAGACGTAGCGACATAAATGGAGAAATAAAACACGATAATCGTTCTAACACTGCTGTTAAGAAGAAAAGAGAAATAGCGGGCGCCAAAGCAGGCGAAGTATGATCGCGAGCGCGTGGCCCGTGATGTTCTGGGTTTTTCTCTTCAGAAAAAAAAAACACGGCATCGTAGGGTCTCGCTGCTCGGCGCTCTTCAGGCGTATTGTCTTCCGCCCGCACTTCGAAGCCTGGTTTATTCTTCATCGAAGTCCTCGGACTTTACACTCCTGTAAACAAAGCGCGATTGCTTGCCTTCTGCGTCGTACAGCCGCAATCCATCGCCGCCGTCGCTCTCGCTCATGAAATAGCACCGGAAATCTGTATAAGTGCGTTCGTGGCGATTTCTTGTGTGTGTTTGAGCAGCCGACAACGCAGCAGTTGTTTTTCGGCATCTCTGAAGCCCGAGAGAGCCGTTAAATCACGATGAAAACACATCCATCCGCGCACTCGCGTACACGCTCGCGGGAACACTGCTCGCTCGGACCCACCAACGCTTCCGAGCCGTGGCGGCAGATGGCGTCGTCGGCGCTTTGCGCATCGCCTATAGACGTGGGAGAGCCGGGTGCATATGAAGGGATTCCGTCAAACCGTCTCATCATATTCGCATCATTATGCGTCAAGCCGTCTCGCTCCTTTTCTTATATTTGCGGCAGCGATTTTCATATGTATCTCACATCTGCGCGCTAGTTTTTATATTGCGACAATGAACAGCCGGCTTGGTTACTTCCTGCTATTTGCGCCCGTATAATCGCAGCAACATTTGGGACGTAAAACGCCATCAATCAATCAATGAATCAATTTGTGCCCGATGTTGTGTTGTACTGTTGCGTGCATAATGAGTAGCAGTGCGTATAAGTATTCGCCGAAGCGTCTCTCGCGCGAAAAAGTGCTTAGAAGATCTGGGATCCCGTCAAAACGAACACTTTAGCGCGCTTTATCAGAGCGATAATGCACCGGCCTGCAAACTCGAGCATCTTAGCAAGCCCTGGTCCCTCGCGCATCACGTTTCGTCATGGTGCCCATCTCGCTCTTCGCAACCATTCCACTTCGGTTCATATCCATTTACAATTCGGTTCGTATCCACTGCCTCATAAAGATGAACTTTACCTATAGAATAGCAAGGACTCGCGTAATTATCAAAGCTCTCATGTTATTTATGCATCCCACGCGAAGAATTATGCCTAAGTGTTCATATTGCGCTCTTAGTCGCCGCGGTGGACACAGTGGTCACGGGGACTACAATGCAGTACCGAAACATGCGAGTTCTATCGCTGCCGCGGTAGTCGCAATTTCGGTGTGCTGCGCTACATCAGTCCATGGCAAAGAGTCCCAGGTGGTGAAATTTTCTGTCCCTCCACCACCATCTGCCACCTTCCCATATTTCAGCTTTTGCGTGCATGCAGAGCCCCAGGAATTCATATGATATATAGTTCACTACATATTACTTTTGCCGTGTTTCCGAAGTGCAGTGCAAAATGCAATACGCAGAAGAGTGCGCACTGAGCGTGTGACAAGGACGCTCTCAAAAGGAATTGCGAGGCGCTCCTGTCGTCGGCCTCAGCCTTGCGCGTCAGCCGAATCATGACACGCCTGGTTTCTCGCAGCAAGGTCACCTTGTCTCTTTTTCATGGTAGCCATGTAACTGCTAAGTAACAGGGAGTTGTCTTTTTAAATTCTCAAGGTTACGTCAAGCATAACATAAGTTACTACGAAACTCAAGATTGCCTCTTTAATACGTGAAAGAATAAGCTTCTTCCCGGCAACCATGGAACATGATGCTGTAGTAACCTGCAAAACAATTTGACGGGATATCTTGTATTGCATGAACAGTTTCACATAAGAGCTCACGCCACTGTGCGAGTACCTAGCAGACTGCATAATTAATTTTGATTCATAATTTAATCAGTGCTACAAGACTACAAAATGTTTTGCTACAATGTTGCTACTAACAAAGTGCCGTTTATTCCGTCGCCGTACCTATGTCGTTTTTTATAATCAGCTTGGGCATATAGATAGACTGACGCACTTCGATAGACTTAACTTCATGGATGAGAGTCACCGCACTCAGTAAAGACAAATACCTAAAGCGAATAAATACAGCAGTCCGGCGACTTTCGAGTCTCGTAACAGGATGCATACGCAGCTTATGAGAAGCGCAACTAGGCCTGTAGTCACTCTACGTTGAGTGCATAATTTACGAGCGATACTCTACAGTGGCCAAAAAATGAGTGTCACTGCTTCCTGCACGATTGTTTGCACTTTTACAGAGTTCGGCTAGAGCCGCTCATCGATAAATTTAAGGCAACTGTACAGATGGATTGTAACTATAAATATAAATCCAATAAATAAAGTGAACCCTTTTTTTCTTTGGGGATGTCCTCATTTTATGTCACAGCATTGTTATGAAAGATGCTTGATTCTAAAAACGAGCACGCATACCTGCCAAGTAGGGTAACAAAAGGCGCGGCTTTCGCATAGACATCGTAATAGTGAACTATCAATCACGTCGCAGCGAGTCGTAGTACGCCTTTCTGCGATAGTGACAATTATTTAAAACGTTTAGCGAAATTAAAATTTTCCTTTAAAAGACGCACATATCTAGACGGAACGTTAACAGTGGCCCCTTTGCTGTTCTTAGAAACGCGTACTGCAAAAATTAAGCTCTGATGATAGTCATGGCGAATCTTGATTAATAATGGCACTAAGGCTGCAATTTGGGCCTGTTGGTATGCCATTACTTAAAAACCTTTGGCGCTCAACACACACGGACACAAGAAAGAAAGACACCGACATACACATGTTATGCAAAGTTACAGCAATATTATTTAGGAAAAATCGCGACCTTCGTATACATCTTGTGCAATACGATGTACATGTCCTTAGATATATGTTTACACATGTGTACTGCCACTGCACATGACAAGGAGCGGGATGGTTGACTGATGCACCTATATCCTAATTTAGCCATATTGTGTGCTTGCAAGATCAACCGCGCGTCAATTAAACTTTGCGTCTGAATTTACCAAGCACTGGTTAAACACAGGGTCGCATCCGCAATCTCTGTCGTGGACAGCTAACCAGCGGCCTGTGTTTTTTTGTTTCACATTGTCCTCTTGCTCACGAAGCCTCCAGTAATAGATCGACTCGTTTTGTCCCACGTAAATGTTCCCACGTGACAATGGTATCCGGTACACTGTGGGTTCACGACATGCTACGTAATAGGTGTAATATGCTGCTTCTTATACATTTTCTTCTTCCTGAACTTGTTCGTCGTTTCGCTTAAGTTTGCCACTTTATCGACAGCAGAGAACAACACTTTGACGTCTACACTTTGGGCTATCTTCTTTAAATTGAATGATAGGGCATGCATATAACGGCTTATCTCAGTCTTCCCTGTTTCGCTATAGGCTGTTCACATGAAATAGTTGGAGGCCTTTACCGTTTTCAGAAACTTTTCCGCTACAAAAATGAACATGCGTCTTGAGTAACCGACATCCGAGAGAAGCGCATAGTGTTTATTGAGGTGTTCATCAACGGGTCCCTAGATTTTTTCAAGGAATTCCTGAAGCCGAGATTTGTGATCACCCTCTAAACTGGTTTTAATGCGCGGAATTAAATGGAACGGTGGGTTTCTTAGCTCACAGCTCCTAGCTCCACCACAAATAACGTAATAAGAAGAACCTTATGTTTAAAAAACGAATATTCGGGTCCAGTCCACAAGCATGTTGTGGGTAATTTGTAGGGGTCTTAAATATTTTTCCGCGATGGGCACCACTAATTGATAAGAGAGGTGTTATTTTATCAAATGCTGAATATTATGGCTTGCATGTGGCATCTGGATATGCGCGAAAATACCGAGAATCTGAATAGGGCTTAAGTGACATGGGCTGTTCACGCCAATATATTAGAATATCGGGCAGGCTGATTTTGAGGCGAAATTCACTTCTTTGCGGTTAAGGGCAAGACACTCGCTCTTGCTTAACCGGACCGCGACATACGCGAAGATAAACCATTTAATATGTCATCAGTTTTCGAAGCTTTAACGGCAATGCATGCTGTAGTGTAAATGTGGGACGCGAAAAGAGAGAAAGCTGATAAGAGAGGAGTGGTTTGTTTGCTCTGGGTACGTAGGTCCGGCATACGTGGTTTTCATTAAAATTGAGCCTGATGTCGAGAAAGCGTATGCTTCCTTCACATCGCACTTCATGGGTTACCTGCAAGGGCTGCAAGGATGCCCTTGCCACAGCCAATACATTTGTGCTGTGTAGGCCAAAATGTGCCGCGCCACAGTCTAAAAGAAGCAAAAATCGTTAACAAATCTAAAACATTTTACCACTTTTATGGAACTAAGATCACCGGCAAGGGCCTTGTCTAACCTTGATAAAAGCAGGTCGCTCTGGATAGGCGCAACCCATGAACCTATGCAAAGAACGAGCTATTCCCAATCTTTGCCTAAAAAACGCCCTGGTAAAATCATGCCCTCACCAAGTGAGCCATAGGTTCTGCAAACAAACTTTTCGCCTTTCGGACGCAGGTTTTGCTGAGCACTTGGATGTGTCTCTGGCGGAAAAACGCCTTAGGAA